>CAUYRH010091582.1:0-20608 GCA_963574655.1 Perodicticus potto | reverse complement strand
TGATTTTTGTATGGTAAAAGATGTATAAGAAAGTAAAGTACATGTACATATCAGTACAGAAGGCCTAATTCCTTATGTTGACCAACTCTCTATGTTAACCAGTTTGTTACAGTCCCTTTGGTGGTCAACTTATAGAGGGTCTACTGTAATGTCAATTAACTTATTTTAAAAATATCCTATGCATTTTGTGACATATATGCTGTTTCATATGATCTTCTTTCCATCCTGCAGATAGGGATTTCTATCTGCTGTCATTTTCTTTAACCTAAAAGGCCGCTTTCAAAATGTCTTGGAGTTTAGCTCAACTGGAAATTATTTCAGTTTTTCTCTACTTGGTAAAAATGTATTTATTTTCCTTTCATTTTCAAGATTTTTTTTCTAGATATATAATTCTAAGCTAACAGATTATGATTTCTAGTACCTAAATGATTTAGCTTCATTGTTCTCTGGACTCTATTGTTTCTGTTGAGAAATCGTATGTTTTTATTCTTGTTCCTCTTTATTTAAGGTGTCTTTGTTTCTAGCTACCTTCAAAATGGGTTTCTTTAGTTTAGATTTTGAGCTCTTTTACTGTGGGATAGTAAGTGTGGTTTATTTGTATTAATCATTCCTGGCTTTCTCTGAGCTTCTTGGATCTATGAATTTATGTCTTATTTAAATTTAGAAAAGCACTCATTATCTTTTCATATATTTCTTCTACTCATGTAAGGGACAGTGTAAAAAACTGAGACATAAAGAAATATTTTACAGTATATTCTTTTATACTTCTTGAATTTTTAACCATGGAGATTGTTATAGACTGAAGTATATCCTTGCAAAATTCATATTTTGAAACCCTGACTGTTGTTGTGATAGTGTGGTAGTATTTAGACACAGGATCTTCTAGATGTAATCAGGGCTAGATGAGCTGTTGAGGGTAAGAGCATCATGATGGGATTAGTGCCTTTATAGGGAACAAAAGAGAAAAAGAAAAAACAACCCTTTCTTTCTCTACCACGTGAAAACACAAGTGGTCATCTGAAAGCAAGGAAGAGGTTTATCGCCAAAGGCTGAGTTAGATAAATTTGATCTTGGGTTTGCCAGCCTCAAAAACTGCAAGGAACAAATGCTTGCTAATTGAGCCACGCAGTTTCTGGTATTTTGTTATAGCAGCCTGAACAACCTAATACAGGTTTGTATTAACAATTCAAAAATTAAAGAAATCAAGAAAAATTGCCTCATTAACAATATAATGTTTTTCATGTGGAATTGCAAGATATATCAACATAATATACCCAGATATTTTAAATATAATCTGAAACACTGCTGAAAAAAAAATGTAACTATGACATGCCTTATCTGTTTCTAGTGTTCAGCAATAACTGCTGACATCCTTCTTAGGCTTCTGACATTTTCTAAAATTTTGTCGCATTTATCAGCAGTTGCTCCAATTTAAATGTAGCAGAAATGGAGATGTGTTGAAAATCTATATATTTGCTCTTTCCTCCATAGTGCCACACACAACTTTCTGGTTGTATAATCATTGCTAATATGTAGCAGAGTTAATTGATGGGGTCAGGCTGTGCCAACTAATAGTAACAGAAATTAGGGAGAGCGTCACCTATGTGCTTTCAGGTCACAGTAAAGTTGATTATAATGGGCACCATATCTGCCTCATCCATTTCACACAGATAGCTTATGCTTTGGGATTTTATAATTATAATTATAAAAAATAGAATTAGTGATATATAAAGAGGAAGAGAGTAATAGATGTAGATCTGGAGTTGTTGTTTTAGTAAGACTGTCTAGAAAAAACCTGAGAATCCACATTAATTTATTGCAGAGGTAGAAAATGAGCTATGAGTGAGGGGTCTTAAAAAGCTATGTCAGTAAGTTCATCTATCTTCTATACAGATATTTTAAAGAAGAAACTAAAGCCATATTGCCTTGTGAAATTGAAAAATCATTGGACAAACACATCAGAGTATCAGACCAAAAAAAGTACATTTAATTTTATTCTGAATTGTTTAAGTCACATATCCTTGATACTTGGATTCTAGAGTCAATGTTAGACTCAGAATAGAAGCAAGCAAAGATTAAATCAGGTGTGTTATCTGATATGAAATACAGTTAAGGACAATTTAAATTAGTCGCATATCTTACATAAGATATAGAGACCATAATGAGACCATTATAGAGACCATAATGCTGATGGTCTCTAATTACAGATGAATTCATATGCCTCTGGAAAAATAAACAAAATTTTCATTAAGTAGATGATCATTGATTTGTGTTACAAAAGATGAATGGGCATTTTTCAATGAGATTGGGCTTGGGATTAGGGCAATGTGGGAAGAACATACTAGGAAAAAGACATTGTATATGAGGCAATTTACAAGGAAGTTTCAAGCAGTTAGTTCTATAAAGTGTAGGTATTTCTTTATAGCGTACATGTCAGAATTTGTGATAGAATGTTCATGAGGTTAAGGATAAGAAATATGGCATAAGTGAAAAGGATAGGTAGGATCATAAATGGCCTCATATGTTACTCTAAGATATTTTTAGTATATCATGTAAGAAATAGACCTATTTGATATGATAAAACAAGCATTTTACAAAAAACTACCCCATCAGATGGAAAGAAAGGACGAGGGCCTAAAAAAAATAAAAAATTAGCAATGAAGGAAAAGAAGAGTAAGTTGGTATAAGAGATGTACCACTTTTAGCAATGAGAGAAAGAAGATGGCAGAACAGCATTATATTACGGGATGCTATATTTAAACACTCTTAATGCTATTGAGCTTCAAAATAGTTATTGAAGATTAAGAATGATTCAATGGTTATCAAATAAAAATAAAACCAATATTTTAAAATAATGTACCAGTTCATTTTTTTTTTACAGCACTTGCAAAAGGATAACTACAAACCAATTCAGCCAACAGTAGTCCACCAACCATATCTATGATTCTTAAGAAAAAGGTTAAGAATTAATTTAAAGGTTGAAAAAGCCAGGGAGTCAGATTTATTTGTAGAGTGATGTGGATGTGCTTTGCTTCCCATGGGTGAGGAGAGGAGCAGGTTTCCAACTAACACAAAGCAAGTGAGGGGGTGCTTCAAGATGAGTTTGACAAGTGTTCCCTGGAGTTTTAAAGGATGCAGAGACTGTTATCTGACTCACATCTGAAAAAGTTGGAAATAAAAAAAGTATGGCTTAAACTCAACTGCATTTCTTCAGAATAAAAACAAAGAGCTTCACAGTGAATGGCCTGTACTTTTGAAGGTTGCCAGTGGAAAAAGATGGCATTTTGTTTTCTGTGGGTCAGATAAGAGCTGACAGGAAGGGAGACAAAGTTGTTGGTTTTATTTTCCGTTTTAAGTGAGTTTTTACATTTTTTTACTAACAAACATTTTGTACTATTTAAAATGAACAAAATATTCTTTTTGTATTATTGTTTCAGGATAATTTGAGGGTGCAGAGAATTAGATTACAAATATTGCATTTGATAGGTAGAGTCCCTCTTATAATTATGTACTAGCCCCAAAAGATGTGTCATACACCCTAACATTGTGCCCAGTAAGTGGAAACACACCATCCCTCTCCCTCCTTCCCTAGCCCTGGTTCCTCATTCCCCAGCTCCCCACCTTAAATTAATTTGAGTTTTTCTTTTATGTGGGGGTGTATTAGATCATCTGGATTCATATCAGAACTGAAAACATTGGATTCTTTCTTCTGCATTCTTATGATACTTTACTAAGAAGAATGTGTTCCACCTCCATCCAGGTTAACACAAAAGATGTAAAGTGTCCATCTTTCTTAGTGGCTTAATATTTCATGAGATACATATACCACAGTTCATTAATTAATTTCTAGGCTGTTTAGCATTTAGGTTATTTCCACATGTTGATTATTGTAAATTGAGCTGCAATAAATAATCTATTGCAAATGTCCTTATGATAAAATGATTTTTTTTCTTCTTGGTAGATTCCTAGTAATAGGATTGCAGGACTAAAAGAGAGATCTAATTTGAGTTCTTTGAGAATTCTCTATACTTCCTTCCAAAGAAATTGTATTAATTTGCACTCACACCAACAGTGCAAAATTGCTCCCTTTTCTCCACATCCAGGCCAGCATCTGCAGCTTTGAGACTTTGTGATGTGGGGTATTCTCAGTAGGGATAAGTGATATCTCAGGGTAGTTTTGATTTACATTTCTCTAATGATCAGGTATGATGAGTATTTTTTCAAATGTTTGTTAGCCATTCACCTCTCTTCCTCAGAGAAAGTTCTGTTCATGTCTCTTGCTCAATGGTAGATGAGATTGTTTCCTTTTTTGTTAATTAATCTGAGTTTTCTATAGATTCTAGTTGTCAAATCTTTGCCAGATTCATAACATGCAAATATATTTTCCCATTATGAACATTATCTTTTTGCTTTACTTATTGTGTTCTTTTTTTATTTATTTTTACTTATTTATTTATTTTTATTATTATTAAATCATAGCTGTGAACATTAGGGCAATCAAGGGGTACAATGTGCTGGTTTCATATACAATCAGAACTATTTTCATCAAACTGATTAACATAGCCTTCATGGCATTTTCTTGGTTATTGTATGAAGACATTTATATTCTGCATTTAGTAAGTTTCACCTGTACCCTTCTAAGATGTACCATAGGTGTGGCCCCACCAGTTATACTCTGTCCACCCTAATATCGCCCCTCCCTTCCCCTCCCTTGATCACATTATAACAAAGACATCTGTACCAGAATGTTCATTGCAGCCAATTCATAATTGCTAAGTCATGGAAGAAGCCCAAGTGCCCATCGACCCACTAATGGATTAATAAATTATGGCAAATGTATACCATGGAATATTACACAGCCTTAAAGAAAGGTGGTAACTTTACCTCTTTCATGTTTACTTGGATGGAGCTGGAACATATTCTTCTTAGCAAAGTATCTCAAAAATGGAAGAAAAAGTATCCAGTGTACTCAGCCCTACTATGAAGCTAATATATAGCTTTTATATGAAGGCTCTAACCCAACTATAGCACAAGAATACTTATTGTGTTCTTAATTGTCCAGAAGCTTTTCAGCTTAATTAAGTCCCATTTGTTTATTTTTGTTGTTGCGATTGCCACTTAAGTCGTCTTCATAAAATCTTTCCCCAGTCCAACATTATCAAGAGTTTTTTTTTTTCACAGTTTCTTCCAAGATTTTTATCATCTCATGCCTTAGATTTAAATCATTTATCCATACTGAGTCAATTTTTGTAAGCAGTGAAAATATGGGTCCAGTTTCAGTCTATTACATTTGGTTATCCAGTTCTCCCAGCACCATTTGTTGAATAGGAATTCTTTTCTCTACTGAATGCTTTTATTTGTTTTATCGAAGATAACATGGCGAGCATAGTCTGGTTTCATATCTTTATTTTATATTCTGATTCACATGTTTATGTCTCTATTTGTGTGCCAGTGCTATGCTGTTTTGACCACTGTGGGCTTGTAATATACCCTAAAGTCTGATAGAGTGATGGCTCTGGCTTTGTTTTTTTTTTTTTTTGTTTGTTTTTTTGTAGAGACAGAGTGTCACTTTATTGCCCTCGGTGGAGTGCCATGGCGTCACACAGCTTACAGCAACCTCTAACTCCTGGGCTTAGGCGATTCTCTTGCCTCAGCCTCCCGAGTAGCTGGGACTACAGATGCCTGCCACAATGCCTGGCTATTTTTCTGTTTTTGCCATTCGGCCGAGGCCAGGTTTGAACTCACCACCTTCAGTATATGGGGCCGGTGCCCTACTCAATGAGCCACAGACGCTGCTCTCTGGCTTTGCTTTTATTACTAAGAATTGTCTTGTCTATATGGATTTTTTTCTATTTCCATTTAAAATCAAGCACTATTTGTTTCATTTCCTCAATGTCTAAGGATTTCTCACATTTTCATGGGGATTGAATTGTATCTGTAGATTGCTTTGTGTATAATAGACGTTTTAACAATGTTGATTCTTCTCAGTCAAGAGCATTGTATGTTTTTCCATTTGTTTATATATTCTGCTATTTCTTTTCTTAGGGTTTCATAATTCTTTTTGTAAAATCCTTCACTTCTTTTGTTAAGTATATTCCTAAGTATTTCATTTTCTTTGAAGCTACTGTGAAGGGAATCGTCTTTGATTTGCTTCTCAACTTAGCTGTTATTGGTGAATAGAAAGGCTGCTAATTTGTGGATATTGATTTTATACCCTGAGATATTACTGTATTTATCAAACATTTCCTGTAGTTTGGTGGTTGAGTCTCTGAGGTTTTCTAAGTATAAGATCATATCATCAGCAAAGAGAAAGAGTTTGATCTCCTTTGCTCACCTTTTTTTTTTTTTTTTGAGACAGAGCCTCAAGCTGTCACCCTGGATAGAGTGCTGTGGCATCACAGCTCACAGAAATCTCCAATTCCTGGGCTCAAGGGAGTCTCCTGCCTCCGCCTTCCAAGTAGCTGGGACTACAGGTGCCCGCCACAAGGCCCGGCCTTTTTGTGGTTGCAGCTGTCATTGTTTGGCAGGCCCAGGCTGGATTCGAACCTGCTAGCTCAGGTGTACATGGCTGGCGCCTTAGCTGGTTGAGCCACAGGTGCTAAGCCGCCTTTGCTCACAATTTGATGCCTTTTAGATCCTTTTATTACCTGATTTCTTTGTCTAGAACTTCTAGAACTATGTCAAATAGTAGTGGTGATAAGGAACAGCCTTGCCTGATTCCAGGTCTAAGTGAAAAAGTTTTCAGTGTTCCTCCATTCAGTATGATATTAGCTGTGGGTTTGTCATAGATTGCTTTAATCAACATAAAAAATATGGCACCTATGCCTATTTTCTTAAGTGTTCTTGTTAGATGATGAATTTTATTAAATGCTTTTTCTGCATCTGAAAAGATGCTGAATTTTATTAAATGCTTTTTCTGCATCTACTGAGAGGATAGGATGATCTTTGTTTTTCTTCTATTGATATGGTGAATTACATTTATATATTTGTATATATTAAAGTGGCCTAAATCCGTGGGATGAAGACTAGTTGACTGTGATACATAACTTTTTTAATGTGTAGTTGTAATCTATTATCTGATATTTTATTGAATATTTTTGCATATTCATTAGTGAAATTAGTCTGTAGTTCTCCTTTTTAGTTGGGTCTTTTCCTACTTTTGGAATCAGGGTGATGTTTAATTCATATTACATGTTTGAGAAGATTCCTTCCGTCTCAGTGTTTTGGAATAGGTTATGTCTGCAGTATAGGTACAAGCTTGTTTATGAAGGTTTGACAAATTTCTGGCATGAAGCCATTTGGTTTAGACCTTTTTTTCATTGGAAGCTTTTTTATTGTTTCTTCAATCTCAGTGATTGATATTGGTCTGTTCAAGAGATCTAATTCATCCTAGTTAAATCTAGGGAGATGGTGTGATTCCAGGTATTGGTCTATTTCCTTCACATTGTCAAATTTCTGGGCATAGAATCTTTTATAGTTGTAAGAAATAATCTCTTGTATCTCTATGGTATCAATTATTACTTCCCCCTTTTAATTTTTGACTGCAATTACTAGATGTTACTTTTCTTCTTTCTAGTTAATCTGACCTATGGTTTACCAATCTATTTACAAATTTGGTTTTTGAAGAGCCAAATTTTTGTTACATTTATTGTCTGAATGATTTTTTTGTTTTCAATTTCATTTATTTATGATTTAATTTTGATTATTTCTTTTCTTCTGCTAGAATTGGGTTTGGAATGTTCCTTTCCCCCAGTTTATTAAGATGATTCATTAGGTTTTATATGTGCTCTCTTTATTTATTTATTTTGAATGTATGAATCTAATGCAATACATTTACCTCGTAGGACTGTTTTTGAAGTGCCCCACAGATTTTGGTAACTTGTGTCTTCATTACTGTTATGTTCAAGGCAGTTAATGATTTCCTCCTTTTTCTTATCCTTGACCCAACTGTCATTCAGCATAAGATTGTTTTAGTGTTCATGCTTTTGTGTGGGTATGAAAAAAAGGTTTTCTTTTTTTTGCAGTAGAGTTCTACCTTTATTGTCTTGTGGTCTGAGAAGTTATAAGGAATAATTTCAACTATTTTCGTTTTGTTGATGTTTGATTTGTGACCTAGGATATCATGTGTTTTGAAGAATGCTGCTTGGGCTGATCAGAATAATATATGTTTCTTAGCTTTGGGATGGAGTGTTCTGCATATGTTTATTAAGTACAGTTTTTCTAGGGTTGTGTTTAAGTCCCTTGTGTCTTAGTTTAGTTTCTGTTTGGAGTATCTTGGCTTTAAAGTCCCCTTGTATTATGGCATTATAAGAGATCATATTGCTGAAACTAATTAAGTACTGTTTCATAAATCTTGGAGCATTAATGCTGGGTGCATATATATTTAGTAATACCCTGGGGGGGTGTTACTCTGTTCTGGTTTTTCATGTTATCAGAATTTTTCTGTTTGTTCCTCCTCATGAATGTTTTCTTCTTGTCCACTTCCTTCCTCTATTTTTTTCTTTCACTTTCTCTTTAAGTTACCTCATCTCTGTGCTTACATGTTGGAATATCCTTTTTGTATGGGACCAACAGAAAGGGAGGAGTGAAGAGAAAGAAGGAAAAAATGATAAGAAAATAAGAAAAGGAAAAGAAAAAGGTGGGTAAAAGAAAATATTTACAAAAGGAATAAAAGAACAGAAAGAGAGACAGGAATAGTATTAGTGTTCAGCAGGATGTTTTGACCCACACCTTCAATTCCTGGCCTCTAGGGACCTGGGATGGGTTGGTCCCTTGAGGTCAGGAGCTCTTTACTAGCCTGAACATAAATAAGACCCCCACCTCCACCAAATAGAGAATAATAATAAAAAAAATAACAGCAGTTTTTCAATGAGGAACTACAACTAGTGTGCATCCAATGGCCAAAACTAGAAATACCCCCTGTATCAGGGAACTAATTTCTCCTTGATTTAAACCAATGCTGTGGCAACCCAGCCCAGGCTGTAGAGTGATACTGCATCCCATAAACGAAATATAAATTGAAAAAGAATAAAACAGATCAGAAAAAAAATAATAAATAAATATATAAAGAAAATTAAAAATAAAATTATACATGATGCAAAAAAAAGGGCTGTATATCTTAGTTGTCACTAGAGAAATGTATGTGAGAAAGATAAGAAAAGTAGAAAAGTCTTTACGAAAAGAGAAAAGGGGAGGCTCGATGCCTGTAGCTCAGTGGCTAGGGCAAAAGCCACATACACCAGAGCAGGCAGGTTTGAATCCAGCCCAGGCCTGCCAAACAACATTGACAACTATAACCAAAAAGTATCTGGGCATTGTGGCAGGTGCCTCCAGCTACTAGAGAGGCTGAGGCAAGACAATAACTTAAGCCCAAGAGATGGAGGTTGCTCTAAGCTGTGACACCACAGCACTCTACTGAGGGCAACAAAGTGAGACTCTATCTCAAAAAAAAGAAGGGGGGAGAAATTATAAGGAAAACTATAAGGAAAGAAAGAATAAAAGGAGTAGAAAAACCATAGAAAATGGATCAGTTATTATTGAAGAAAGTAAAAAGGAAAATTAAAAATATAAAAAAAGAAATGAACAAACAAAAAGTTTTAAGGAATAAAATTGAAGAAAAAAGAATAAAAGGATCAGAAAAACTCTAGCAAAGATGGATTCCTTACTATGAAAGAAAGAATTAAAAATTATGAACACACAAAAAAAGAAAGAAAAATCTAGTGGGAAAATTTAAAAAGAAAAATAAACTGGGCAGTGCCTGTGGCTCAGTGAGTAGGGTGCCGGCCCCATATACCAAGGGTGGTGGGTTCAAACCCAGCCTCTGCTGAACTGCAAAACAAAAAAATACCCGGGCTTTGTGGCGGGTGCCTGTAGTCGCAGCTACTCAAGAGGCTGAGGTGGGAGAATCGCCTAAGGACATGAGTTGGAAGTTACTGTGAGCTGTATGACACCACAGTACTCTACCAAAGGCAATAAAGTGAGACTCTGCCTCTACAAAAAAATATATTAAAAAATAAAGAAAAATAAACTATATATTTTATTGCAATATGTTGCCTGGATACCAGGTGACTATCTAGGGTATGAGATGCTAATCATGATGCTGATACAGGTGTATAAGATGGAGGCTGGAAATTACCATCTTGTTTCTGAGGAGACCTGCTCCCAACTTCCTGATTTCTTTGCCCTCAATCTCTGTAGGGCTGGGAACTGGAATCTCTTGTCATTCCACTCAACAGATATGCTTCTAATTTTAACTGCATACCTTGGCCAAGTAGTGGCATTTCAAGGAAAACAGGTTTTGTTCAAATTTCCCCATGGGTAGCTGCCCAGATCAGTATATGCACTGGAACTGGTCTTGCACTAGGACCTTGCAGTCTGTTCCTTCCAGGCAGCTCTCCCATGATGGCTGCGCCCAAGCTGCAGTGGAATGACTAGAGCTCTACTCTGCCTAGTGGCTTAATCCCACCCCCTGGGCACTGTTCTGGTTCATTTGCTTGCCCAAGCTCGCCTAAGATAACTTCAGAAAGCACCCTTGTCCCAAAAAAAAGGAAAAAAAAAAAAAAAAGAAGCCTTCAGGGCAGACCTTCTTGGTTTAAAATCCACCATAGAACCAGGCGTCCTCTGCTGGCATGCAAACACTTGACCTCTTCATTGGCTCCTTGAGTCTACTACTACTTTCCTGTGCCCGTGAAGCTATCTCTCTCTCTCTCTCTTTTGGAAACAGAGCCTCACTCTGTGGGTCAGTGTAGAGTGCCCTCCTGGCATTATGTCAGCAACCTCAAACTCCTGGGCTCAAGCAGTTCTATTGTTTCAACCTCAGTACCTGGGATCACAGGATCTTGCCACAATGCCTGGGTGATTTTTCTACTTTTAGTAGAGACAGGGTCTGGCTCTTGCTCAGGCTTGTCTTGAACTTCCGAGCTCAAGCAATCCACCTGCCTCAGTCTTCCAGAGTGCTTGGATTATAGGAATGAGCCACCACACCTAGCTGAGAGAATACCATCTTTGGAAGGAAATGTGTCCAAGAGGCCTACTGAATGGTTAGGTGAAGCCAGAAGAAGATACCAAAGAGGAAAGGGAACACTTGTAAGCAGCTGATGAGGAAAGACACTGTTCATGTCAAGGGTTTTGAAGTTGAAGTGGAGGAGTTAGTAAATCACCCACAAAAATACCCCGTGATAGAAAAAGACAGAAGTTAAGCTTTCCTGAGTTTACCAATATCTGGTTTTGCTATTGCTTGACATATCTTTATAATTATATTAAGAAAGTAAAATTTTGCCCCTTAATTCCATACATCCTCTCCTAGTGAAAGTAACAGATCAAAGTGGAAAACATGGCATTATAACATTCAGTCATTTATTCATCTACTAATTCTTGAGTGTAGACTATGTAACAAGGATTTTTCTAAATTATGGGAGAGAGAAGTGAGCAAAATAACCAAGACAAAATATTCTTGTCCTTTTTAGAGTTTGAAAGTGACTGATAAAACAATCTGAGCTTTTCCTTATTACAGTCATAGATGTTAAAACAAGTTATATGTATAAGAGTGGGTTTTAAAAAAAAGTGACAAGAAAGAATAAAGTTTTTTTTTTATTTTACCCTACTAAATGTAGCTCTTAGAATAAATTTCTAGATTGCTAACATAGGTACACGGTAGAGATAAAGAAGCAATTAAGAATGGCTGTTATTAACAAGACAGGGACAAGAGAGTAAGACAATGAGAAGTTGAGTGATGTTTGTGTGTGTGGGTATGTGTGTATGTGTGCATGGACTGATGAATTTAGTTTAATACATCTTGAAATTAAGAACAGTATGGGTCATCCAAGTGTAGAATACATGTACACAGTTGTACATACACATGTGGATTTAGTGAGACATGGCTATGTGATTTAGATTTTTGTCATCACCATATAGGTAGTAAATAGAACATTAGGAGGACATGAATTTGTCAAATGTAAAAGGTAATAAAAAAACAAAGTGAAACTAGGTGGAAAAATCCTAGAAGCATCAGCATATATCAAACAGGCAATGAAATAACAATTCCCAAAGGAATGGCTAGAGAGGCAGAAGACAAGAGCAAAATTTTACTAGTCCAAAGAAAAAGGAAATAAAATGCAGTGTCAACTATCTCAAAGAGTCATTTAATCCAAGGACTAATAAAGCGATACAACTGGGACATTGCACAATCAACCCTACTGATGATCTTTCTTCGAGCAGCTAAGGATAGAGACAGGATGGTCTGTGGCATATAACATTTATAGCAGCGATTTTCAACCTTGAGTAATACATGGTCTATTTGCCAATGAAAATCTATCATGTGACATGGGTCAGAGAATTTATATCATGTTACTTAAATATTCATAAGCCTAAAACTATGTCTAAACTGTTTGCAAAAATACAAATTGAATATGTGAACATACAATTCAAATTAAGGTGATAATGTTTTACTGAAGTCAAAGTAAAGCTCAGAACTGAAATGTCTATTTATAAAATGCCTTACCAATATTTTAAGCTTTGTAATGACTCAATTCTCCCATCACTTTTTCCTTTCATATTTTTGTTTACACAACACACAATGCTATGTATCATTTGGCCTTCATGGAGCCTGTACTCATTATATGTGTCATAAAACTGTCCCTTTCATTTGTATTAAACAATAAAAGTTGCACTAATTGCCATCAACCTGATTAAAATAGCAGCACAAACTGGCTTGATATCCTTTTTCTCAACCTGTGGATCACAACCCACAGGAACTGTATTAAAGAGCCTCAGCATTAGGAAGGTTGAGAACCACTGTTTTAAAACAAAAATAGAAATCTTGGTTCAAAACGTCATGTTCCAATGTTATAACATTATTATAATATGGTAGCTCTCCAGATGATACACAATAGGTTAATATCGCTTAATAAGTCTCTGAGGAGTAACACATATGAATACTCATGATCTCATAGATTAATCTCAGAACCTTGAGAATAAATTCCCAGACCCTAGTTTGAGAAACAAGGTGTTATACTATTACATGAGGATATGCTATTTGCTTTCTAAGCTATAATTCATGATGAACATAAATGCTATCTTATTAATCTTTGTCTATTATTCTCATTGATTACTGCAGTTTATGAAATAGAGAGATGCTTAAAATGTTTTATAAATGCATGAATTAAAGAATGTCATATTCTCTACTTCCTAATATGAAGCATAAGGATTAAATCAAACATATTTGTGAGAAAGTTTATATTAATAACTTCTCTTCCAATTATTTTGGTTTTGAGTCAACTCTATAAAGCATGATATGAAGTAAGAAATGAGGACATAAAACGACAGCCTTAGACTCCAAACAGATCCCCATGAAGGCCAGTCAAAGGCCTGTGCTCGTCCTAACGGACAATGTGATTCAGGTAGCCTCCTGACATGAGATGCCACAGTTGTTTGCTGATGCACGCATCTTCAGCAGCAACATTTCAGCAGGGCTTCTGAATTGCACTGTCCTTATCAACAACCTGAAAATGAGTTGCCCACTGGGTAAGCTTTTCACAGTTGGAAGCTGTTTTCAGATATATTATGCTGCAGTCTGTTAACACTTTTACAGATTTCCAAGAGCATTCAACTAATTAAAATCTTGGGCTGAGGTGGAAGTCAAGGAAACAAATCACTCACATGATGATAACAGATGCCAGCTAAGATTACTGGAGGTTCACTGACTGAAGTTATGTCACTATTCTGAAAATCAGAAGTCCCTTGTGTCTTCCACATAATAATGGGTTCTAGCTGACCAGATCACTTTGGCCTCCTTCATTGTTTGCTGTTTCCTAATTCAAGGCTTCTGCTGACATTCTGTGCACCACTCATCCCCTTCCTTTTACTTCTTCCCCCTCACAGATGTCTGTATGAAATGACTTTTGACAATTCGTATTTCTTTCTTTCTTCTGTATTCTTGTTCTATATTTTCCACAAAATGTTCTCCAACTACCATATATTACACCCTAAATTTCCTTTCTCAGTATGTCTTATGTAGAATCTTCCTAAGGACAACATGAGATCAAAATAGAATGAAGGCTTTGAAATTAAAGAGACACACTTTCAATTTATGGCTGCAGTAATTAGATCTTGAGACCTTGAGAAGATGTCTTCAACTCATATAGCATCTCCTTATATAAATTTTTGGGATAACACTATCTAATATGATTGTTGTGAAGATTAAATTAAATGACAGATATCACCTATCCAGCTTAGTATGTGGCACATAAATCTTCAATCAAGGCTCTCTGTAGCTTTAGTTATTCAGTTATAGCGTTCATCCTCCCTTTAGAGGTATCTTGTTAGGTTAATTACTAAACTTCTCTTACTTCTAACCTTCTGGATTCACATATATTTACCTAAATAATGACATGCCTCAGAGAAAGAACTGTCTTATTTTTGATTACCAGTACCCAATATATCATCTAGGACATAGTAGATGCATAGCAAACCTTTACTGAATGAATACATGGAGGCACGTATGAAAGGTAGATGTGATTTTATGATTTATAGTAGTGTTCAAACAACCAGCTATTATTGTACATTGTACTGAGATACCTCAGTATATCTTTCCTGTGTCATACCAGTGTTAACTTTTTTGCTAAGTTTTTTAATTAGTTCCCTAGAATTTTAACTTATTGACAAATCACCCCATCCCCATATCTCAGCACCACTGGAAATATCTGAATTATAAGAAATAGGCTCTTGTTGTAAAGTTATATAAATATATTTAATTAAGATACAATAATGTTAGCTCAGTGGTGGGTATATAAAGCTGCCAGCACCACCTTTGCCACCATGCTGTCACTGTCCTAATTTTACAATTATTGGATCTGACTCACCCTGGCTAAATATCCAGGCTGAAGTCATTCCGTTTGGGCTGATCCCATGCCTCCTCAAGCTGTCTTGACTTTCACTCACTCATTACTTCAGAGGTATTCCACATTCTACCCTTCCAGGTGTTAAAGATTGTGGACAAGCATGTGACCATCCCAGATGAAAGACTGGATACCCTAGACTGAAACAAACATTCAGATACTATGGATTAAATACTTTCTTATTTCTCCAAAATGAAGGCTGACTAATTTTCTTTCACTAAAATTCACCATCTTTTATTAATTTGTACATAAATTTTGAATATTTCTTGCTGTGCTCCTTTTTTATCCAAAAGAATACTCACTATCTGGCTGCTGCTTCTTTTTTCTTTTTGTTTTTTTTTCATCCACAAAGGAGCTTTTTATGCATATAAACATTTCTGCACCATTGTCATAACTTGTTCTTTAGTGTCCTGATTCCCCTGCTTGCTATACTACCTATCCACCCATAGTAGAAGCTTCAGACCCATTCAGTATTCTTTTATATCCACATTCATCACCTCCCTCTATCCAAGCAGTTATAGCTTGTTCATCTTGTCTTTAAAATGTCTTCCAAGACAATCCTACTTGTTCCCCTTCTTTCTATTCAACATCATGGTTCAGTCATACCCCTCTCTTTAGGATTAAGTAGTTTCTTTATCTATAGTCCTTTATTTCTTTAGCTCAAACATTGTATTTTTTCTATTATTTTCTTTATGAAACAACATGGCATTTCTGCTTCTCAAAATTTTTCGATGTCTCTCAATTTACTTCATCATAAATTCCAGACTTCTTAGTGTGGTATTCACAATTGGACACAAAACAACTTTTTCAGTTTCAAATCTCAAGACATGATTCCTAGAATATTAAACTCAAGCCTTAACATAACACTTATATTAGGTCTGACACAGGGTAAAGAGGTGGTAAGAAAGTGGCTAAGAGTAGGGACTGGGAACTTACCTGTAGCTGGGAACCAAACTGTGTCTAGTAACTGATGAACATGTACATTAAAATGTTCCTGGTGAATTTTAACTGACCTAGAGTACATTGCCATCTAGTTAGCATGGCATGGGTGGAGCTTTGTGAAGGATTCTGGGAAGGAGGCATACATAGAAGGAGAAACTGTTACATAACTACCCTGCTATGTAAACTGTGATGTAATCTAATGAATAACACCAGCCTGTTAATCACCCCAAAGAATAGGAACCACAACCAATTCTGCCAGAAGAAAGGCAGAGCAAACTATGAAGCATATAAAAGGCCGCATGTGCTCAGACTCTATGTCCATCCCTGTCACTGGAACATATTGTCCTTTTGTGTACCTTCCTTCTTTGTTTTCATTATTTATTTTATGTGATAAACTGTTTGTGTAAAAGTTGGTTTATGTCTGTGATCACTCTGTCTTTGGATTGACTCAGAACCAGTGCTCAGTCTTGACACTGGAAAGCTGGGAACCAGAAAACATCCAAACATACCTAGCATTTTACTCTTCACTCATCCTAAGCATTCTTCTTCCTCACCATTTAGGTTCAGATACTTCTTTCTGACTGACTGATCATGCACTTCCATTTGGTTTCTTCCTACCGGAATCCTCTTTGCTCAGGCTCAGATTCAGTACCCCGGTCTCTGTATTCAGGATGAATCATTTGCCTTTCTGTATCCAGAGTATACAATACTTTTACCTCGATTTAATATTTAGTTCATTATGTCTCATATAATGTATTTTCCCACATGTCTTCTCCTAAAGTTCAAACCCTTGTGGCATGACAACTCTGAACCCTCATGATACAGAGAGCAGTGAATGGTACGTAGAATAAACACAATAAATATTTTTTTCATGTATTTAGTAATGAGACAAAATGTAAAAGCTTCAACTCTATTGGAAAATATAAAAGGTTCTATTATGTGTACATTGATGCAAAAATCTATTCAAGGGTATGAATCATTTGTCTATCTTGTCTGAGAATGGAGCTTTTGGTAAAATAATGCTGTAAGAGCATTTTATTTCAGTACTAAAATACTAATACTTGTTTTAATTGGGTTCAAAGCACTTGGGGTCCTACATAGGAATCCGTATGTTTTCTAAATTAATAATAACCTGACACCCCATGGAAGTACTAGAGAGTTGTTTCCCCTTTAGACTAATAGATTATGGATGATTTAGTTAAGCTACTACTGTAGCAGAAAATAACAAATTCATCACTAATCATCATGCCCTGATTTCCTAGTTTAAGAAATTGAAACAAAGGAGAATTTGGGAAAAGAAAACTGAATTGAAATGAAAGAAAATGCAACAGTTCAGTTATCTCACCATATGATTGAGAGAGCTAATATATTTAACATCACACACTTAAAGAAACTAAAATTTAATTTTAAATTTAAGTAAGTGTATTTTAACCACTGGTAAGGATGTGTACTAACGTCTACAGAGTCAAACAAACACTAAAATGAACCACACAGAAAATGTTAGTTTTATTCCTTATGTATTTATACTGACATTGATAGATTATATACAAATGTCTACATGTATTATGTCTTTCAAATGTAGACCAGACAGTTCACCTTTAATAGGGAAGTGCTTATTAACTAATATATTTAAAGAAATTTAGTTTCAATGTCTTAGGAAAAAATTCAGAATCTCTAAAGCATTAAGAGATTAATAGATTAATTCAGTGTGTGTTTATAGAACTTGGTTTGAGTAGCACCTAATATTTACATAGCTCTCAAGTTGCCAAATATCTTTCACATTTATCATTCCATTTGAACTTTAACCCTGTGGAAAAGTAATATTACCCACATTTTCTAAACAGGTCATTGGGATTCAAAGAGTGAGGATGATTCTTCTAAGTCCCAACTGGGCCTGGAAGGGATACATTGCACGTTATAGTTCTGTTTTATTTGCATTCTGCTCTTCTCTGTTCTGCTCTATTTTGCTTCATACTATGTAGCTGGTTCTGTGTCAGGAACTGAAATTAATATAAAGATTGAGAACAAAGAATGCTTGCCTTTGTATTTATTTTACCCCATAAAATACATTAAAAGCTCTGTAAGTTGACCACCCAAGGGACTATAACAAAGTGGTCAACATACAGAGGTGATCAACATGAGGAAATAAGCCTACTGTACAGATACGTGGTGCATGTCTGATTTATGAAGATTATATCAACTTAAAGAAGTGGTCAACTATGGAGGTTGTATTGCATATTGAAATGATTAGTATTTGTGAATGTATAAATGAGTGATTGCGAGTAGAAAGGGCTGGGGTTGGTAGGGCCATGAGGAAAATTATCAAGCTAATTATAATTGACCAGTCTTAAATCTTCTTGACCTGCATATGTACAAACTGGCTAATAATTTGGTTCTTCAGAAATAAAGCAAATGAATCAAGATGGACCTGACCAAAAGTAAAGGTCTTTTAAAATTCATATTCTTATTACTTAGTTGTTTATTTATTTTAGAAAGTCCACTTGCAATGTCTAATTTTGACATGTCTAGAGTCTTGGAAGTTTGAATAGCCCACATTCTACTGCAAAAGGAACTTGGGAGCTTGTTTGGAGGTTCTAGTAGGGGATAGCAACCACAGGTATACCCTTAATCTAAGAGAAGTCTTCCTATATCTGAGAAGGTCATCCTCTTCCATGGAGTCTGCAGCTTCAGGACTGACCCATATGAGCAATAATGGAGGAAAAGAACACTCACCTAATTAACTCTAATGATCAATGGGATGATACATGTTATATCCAGATTGCCTTCATATCCCTAAAAATTATATAGAATGTATATAGACTTTCCCTAACCCTGTTTCTTGAACATCTTTGATCTAAATCCCATCCCTGTTTCATCCCTGAGCTTTACTCTACTCTCAACATATTCTTGAGCCTCACTTCAATTACAGATATCAGCCTCCCCCTTATCTTACACATCCTCTTTATGTGGGAGATGGCAATAGTAAAGTTTGAATTGTGCATTCCAATGTATTATTTGCTTATTTTTAAGAATGTTAAGCAAAATACAGTTATCAAAATGTGCCTATGTAAAAATGCCTATGGGAAAGTGATTGAAAAGATAATCTTGACATTAAGTTGGCTGTGTTAACATTGTTAGCTAATGGAGTATAATAGTTATTTATTGTTGTTTATTCAATTACTACAAAACTTTATATTCTATAGTCATTGGCACATGGTAAGCACTTAAATATATGATAACTACTATTCTTATGTCTATTATTCTCATCTCAAGCCTAAGCTGGGATTCAATACCTAGACCTCTGCTTAGACACCCTCACTGTTTCCCTTGTCCTCCCACATCAGCTCTTACAGTTCACTTTGTGCCCTTTTCATTCTCTCCATAGATCCTCTTTGGAACTGCTGGGTCATAGTGCCATGTCCACAAGTTCTCGTATCATCTGGAAGATATTATTCTCCCTTGTGGTCAAATAAGGTACAGAGAGTAGGAATGAAAGTAATTTCAGGGTGATAAACTACTTTATATTAAATACTATCTCAAAATGTGATCCTGCCTCTACCCCCCCGCCAAATACACATATCAGTTCTTTCAGTAGAAATATGCAATAGGGAGCAATGGCAGATAAGGTACTTTAAATGTGTTGAAGAGGCATATTTTCAAATATCATGAAGATTCTCTTGTGAAGATTTGGAATTACATATTTATGTGTTTAATATAATAATATTATAGGAGATAGTCAATAATCTTTAGATAATGATCTGACCCTGAGCACTTTGAAAATCCAGAACAGTTTTTTGTCTTTTTTTCCCAGCACAGGCTACATCCTTGACCCACCTCCACTAGGTGTCCTAATGGTATTTTGCTGTTAGTTGTAACAAGAATTGATTCAGTACCATGCTGTTTTGATCACTATGGATTTGTAATACAGTCTCAGGTCTGGTAGCGTGATTCCTCCTGCTCTGTTTTTATTTCTGAGTAATGTCTTGGCTATTCGAGGTTTTTCTGATTCTATTATGAAGCTAATTTATAGCTTTCATATGAAGGCTAAAACCCAATTATAGCACAAGAATATGGGGAAAGGGGCAAGAGAGGGCAGGGGAGGGGGGAGGATGGGTGGAGGGAAGGCGATTGGTGGGATCACACCTACGGTGCATCTTAGAAGAGTACAAGTGAAACTTACTAAATGCAGAATATAAGTGTCTTCACATAGTGATTAAAAGGCCATGAAGGCTATGTTAAACAGTTTAATGAAAATATTTCAGATTGTATATAAAGTCAGCACATTGTGCCCCATGATTGCACTAATGTACACAATTATGATTTAATTAAAAAAAAAAAAGAATTGATTCACTTCTATTCACTGGGCATTTACTAAGTGCCTATGTGTAGTTTAACTTCAATTTACTTTTCTGAAAATGCAGATAAATTATTTTAGGCTTCAGGGGATTATTTGAGATGTAATTGTTATTTTCCGGCCTGGTTGTACTGTTATTTATTTTTATGTAACTATATAAACACAGGTGTATATTTGCTGATATTTTGCTTATTTGGATGATAAAATGGGAATCATTTCCAAAATAGCAGTGTTTTACAAGCACTTTGGTCCAGGAACTGGGTTTTGGTCACCTTTGTATTGCCTTATAACTAAGAAGAGTGTCTTGTATGGGAAAGTGCTCAGTAAATGTTGGTTGTATTGAATCATTTTTTATACTTCAGGTGTCCTCAAAAAAGAGATTTTCTTTACATTAAAATCTATCATCTAAGATCCTAAA
>CAUYRH010091580.1:0-27004 GCA_963574655.1 Perodicticus potto | reverse complement strand
ACCCTGCAGGTTCGGGAGCCCAAATAACTCCTCAACCCACTCAAAAAACACTCCAAGCCATACACCTTGGCCAAGCAGAAGCTTTCCAGGGACAGCACTTATCCCTGGGATCTCTCCTGGCGTGGCTGCCTGCTTATCCAGTGTGCCAAGTCCAGTCTCCACCTATGTCCCTGAGGGCCACGGCTGTCAATCTGCCAAACACTTAGATCCCCGCACTTCCCCAGTAGCACAGTCCCTGCTTTGGGCAGCTCAGTCAATAGATCACTCACCACAGGTCTCCCGGCAACACGCAGGGGCAGCCCACAGCTGAACGATATTAACTCCTTTCCAGCTCAGCTGCTCAGTCTGGGGCCTCAGACAACATCCGCACACTGGCCCAAGATCTCCCAAGGCAGTTCAATCAAGTGTCCAAGTCCAAAAAAAACCCCAAACAGCCCCCAGGTAAGGCTTTTCCTGCTTGCAAACTATCCGTTGCTGTAATTACAGCTGCAGGCAGCCTCTGCCCAAACAAACGCACCCACCACTTGCCAGTTTCCCACCGCTTTGGTCCTCCTATTAGGGTCCAAAAGTCTCTCACTGACCTCCTGTATCACCAAAGGGAAGCCTCTGGGCCGAACCCACCGGCCAGAGATGCCTGGGGTCCTCTCTCCCCACTCTCGCTGCACCCGGCTGCAGAGAAGCTGCTACTCGGCAGCCATCTTTTTTCTCCCTCCTCCTTACACCCTTTTTTACTGGCTGAAATTTGGCTCTAAGTTTGTAATAAACTATAGCAAAGAAGAATACACAATTAGTTAAGAGATAATTATGTTAATATAACTATCTGCTCAAGGATCATTAGCTTTTCTTAACACTAATGTAAAGATAAGTATTTCCTATGAATTTTAAAGAACTAAAAATCAACCATTAAGCCACTAAAATATATAGCAGATTAATAAAAAACCCTGGTTTACTAGGGTACCAGAAACTAGGGAAAATATATAAAAATAATTTGCGTAAAATTATTAAATAAAATGATTAATGATGTCACTTAATATTCAACATAACACTTAACAGTCACAAAATTTACTAACCTTCCTGAATTGCCATGTCCACAGTTATTCCAGAAGTTGAATGCAGAAGTTTCTGGTAATTCTGTGCATTTTGGTCAAATAACTGTACAAGAAGAGTGCATGTCTTTTCATATTCACATCTGCTGACAGTACACAGCTGCTCCAGCTGCTGAAACACAGTAGCAGTATCATCCAGGGGATCATCTAAATGGTCTCTGCAAAAATATAAGTTTAAAGATAACATTAGAATTCAATGTCCTTTTTATTCACCACAAATAAACTTTATGCAAAATAAATTCTATAATGGATAAAGAAAAAAAGAGAAATGGGTTGGAAGGAAAAAATAAAAAAGTCTGTATTTGAAGATGATATGATTAATATATGGAAAATATCAAAAAAAACCACAAAAAAGGCACTAGAACTACTACGTCAGTGTGTTAAGGTCACAGTATACGAGGTCAATATATAATAATCAATAATTATATATTACTATATACTGACAATGAACAATTTGAAATTGAAATTTAAAAAGCAGTACCCTACAAAGGCATGGAAAAAAAATACTAGTTAATCTAACTAAACATATCCAAGATCTGAAGGGTAAAAACTACAAAACACTGATGAAAGAAATCAAAGAGCTAAATAAATTAAAAGATACACATGCTCATTGGTTGGGAGACTTGATACAGTTGAGATGTCAATTCTTTCCCCAAATTAATCTACAGCTTCATTGCAATCCCAGTCAAAATCCCAGCAGCATTTCTACGTAGGAACTCAGAAACTGAAGCAAAAATTCACATGGAAAAGTAAACAAGGCAGAATTGCCAAAACAATGTTGAAAAGGGAAAAAGCAAGTTGGAGAATTCATACAATCTGGTTTTAAAGATACTTACAAAGCTATAGTAATCAAGACAGGGTACTGACAGAAGGGCAGACACATAGATAAATGAGAATTAGAAACTCACCTATGTGAGTTTAGAAATAGAATCGCATGTTTGTGGTCAATTTTTGACAACACTGTAAAGGCAATTCAAATGGAAAAAGATAGTCTCTTCCACAAATGATGTTAAAATAACTGATCATCCATAAACAAAAAAACAAACAAAAACGATGTGAGCTCTATGTCAGGTGGTAGACAAAAATTGGCTTGACATAGATCATAGACCTAAATGTAAATCTGAAAACCAGACAACTTCTACAGGAGAAAATAAAAGAAAATTGTTGCACCCTTGAGTTAAAGATTCCTTAGATACGATGTCAAAAACATGATAAATAAAAGAAATAAAGCATAAATTATAATTCATCAAAATATAAAACTTTTCCAAAGACGCTGTTAAGGAACTGAAAAGGCAAATGACAGAATGAAAAGAAAATACCTGCACAACAAAGGAATAATAAAAAGGTCTGTGAACAGAATATACAGAACTCTCAAATCTCAATATAATAAACAACCCAATTAAAAATGAACAAGATTTGAGAGACACTTTACCAAAGAATCCACAGAAATGGCAAGTAAGTGCATAAAAAGATGCTCAATACTGTTAGTCATTAAGGAAAAATTATAATGAAGTACCACACGCCTATTAAAATGACTAAAATTGTTTAAAACCGACAATATCAAGTGCTGGTGAGAAGGCAGGGGAATTGAATCTTTCATACATTGCTGGTGGGAACGCAAAATGGTTATTAGCCACTTTGGAAAGTAGTTTTGCAGTTTCTTATAAAGTAAAACATATACTTACCAGTCAACCCAGGAATCCAAAACTAGATATTTACTCTAGAGAAAGAAAAACTTATGTTTGTACAAAAATCTGTACAGGAATGTTTACAGCAGTTTTACTCACAATTGGCAAAACCAGCAACAATCCAAACATCCAGCAGTAAGTGGATGGGTAAATAAACCCTACATAATATTTCCACCAAATGGACTACTTAGCAACAAAAAGGACAGAACTACTGATACAATATTGAGAAATAGACTAAAGCTACATAACTATGTGATTTCACTTATGCAAAATTCTGAAAAGGCAAAAATTACAGGGAAACAAAAATATATCTGTAATGTAATTGCCAGGATGAGGATAAGGAAAGGACTGACTACCAAAGAATCCAACAGAACTTTTTGAGGTTATGGAACTATTCTGTATTTTGTAGCATATGCACTTAAAAGAACTAATGAAACTGTACACTAAAAAGGGTAAATTTCAAATTTATACCTCAATCTTAAAAAATTCCAAGATGTAAATGATAAAAATACAACAGTAACATTTAGTTTTTCAATACCTCACAACTATGGCAACAGATTCCAACCGAGAAGTGATAAAGGCTTTTGTGATTTCTGGTGCATAAGTGTCTAACAGGTGGGGTTCAGTTGATTTCACAAAAGGAACTGATGCTACCATCCTTTGCCACAGAGTTAATAAATAATGAACGCTGTTAGGAGCAAATTCCCAGTGCTACAAAAAAATAAAACAAAAGCTATTTAAAATAATATTACTAAACATCCATTTTAAAATCAACTTTTATTCTGATTATATAATAAACACTCCAAATGCCAAATTTTATAAATACAAAAAAGAAAGAAATAACATCTCCCATTACTTTGCCATTGAGAGATGATAAATATTAAAATGTTACTGTATTTCCTTCTAATTGTTCCATGAATATTTTTCAGAGTCAACATCATGGAAAATATGGTTTTACATCTTCTCCCCTAAACTTATAAAAAGAACTTTTCTATAATACAACCTATAAAAATATACTTTCATTGCCTGACATAGATTTTACTATGGCTTGTCGACTCACTTTTCACTTTTTAGATATTTAAGTAACTTCTCAATTTTTATTATTATATATGTTGACAATGAACTTTTTCATCTAATACTTTGCAATGAACATGTTCAGCAAATTACTCAAATTAAGAGATGTTAAAAAAAACATGCCTCCACCAACCCTTACCAAGAAATTGTTTTAAAACTGACTATAGTTCAATATCAATTATGTATTTTTACTTACCTGTAGACTAGTAATGGTAAAATTAGCAATCAATCTGATAACTTCAGGATATTCCTTCACCATAACTAATTCTCCCAGCTGATAATTTGTCTTTAAACGAGCCAAAAATCGACAAAACTCATGATAATTACCTGGATCAGACAAACCCTAAATTATGAGACAAGAAAGGCTTTTTAGAGTACTTAAAAACAAACTAATTCATTAATAATAAAGTTCCAAAGCACTTATTTTTTATTTCTTTATCATTTTATTAAATCTTCCAGTCTTTTTGGTACATGCAGTACTCAATGTCAACTAGGTAATTAACAATGTTAAGCAAAGAGATTTTTCCTAGATTAATTAATGTCATCAATGATTGATAAAAAGGAATTCAAAGTCAAGAATTTGGAATAAGTTTTGCACTACAGTGACAACATTTTATTTGAGAACGCATAGTATTACACAAAAACATGTGTGTGTGTGGTGTGTGTACTGTAGCTTAAAGAGAAGCCAACAAAAGACTTAAAATTTTTTCAAGATGAAAATAAAGTGGGTACTTAAAACCCTGGGGAAAAAAGAAATAATGGAACTTAAGCTAACTGGCATATGTGTGTGCACACTGATTATAGATATTTCTTTTAATTTGACAAACACTTATTGAGTACCTAGGGGTCTATCCCTTCAAACAACTCCTGCTTGTAAGTAAATAGCTATTCAAATAAATTACTGCAAAGCAGAGAACAAAGTTTAACAAAATACCTACAAGATACATGCGTAAATTTAGGAGGAGGAGAAATTAAAAACAAAGACCAAGAAAAACATCCCCTGCTGTCTCTGAGTTCCTTGAAGACAGGGTACATGTGTTATTATCTCCATTGTTTATGTGCTTCTGCTGTATGCACTGTAGTTGGCATGAAACAAAATTCAAAAAGTAGCACTGCAAGTTTCTAAGAAATTTCATTCATAGGAACTTCATGAAAGAATATAACATAATATCTAATTATTAATGATAAATTACAAAAAGACATTTTGTATTCATAGGTTTATTAATGAATGTGATTCTAAAATAATCTAATATTCATACTAACTTTTATAACCATAAAATATCAATAAGAGGATGTTAGAAATCATTTAATTATCAGGGACACAACTAAAAATTTAAATCAGAATTATCAGACACACAACTAAAAATTTAAAAGTGTAGTGTTAAAATCCTATTTATCAGTAAAATAGGTAAATTTCACAGCTATCCAATAATGAAGTGATAAAACAAATGGATTTCCTATAAAACACTCCTAAAAACTACCTTCAAAAAATGCTTTTTTAGTACAAAGATATGTCCCCCCAAAAGTTATTAATAACCAAGATTTAGATAAACCTTCTTGAATCCTCATCCAACCTTTTAAAATCTGTACTTTAATTTCAAATTTTTAGGGTCTCACTCTGATATCCAGGTTAGGGTACAGTGGCACTATCATAGCTCACTATAACCTCAAACTCCTTGGCTCAAGCAATCCTTCTGCCTCAGCCTCTCAGGTTGCTAGGAATATAGGCGTGAACCACTAATGCCCAGCTAATTTTTATATACATTTATTTATAGAGACAGAGTCTCACTAAGTTGTCTGGGCTGACCTTCTGACCTCAAGTGATCTTCACACCTCAGCCTCTCAATGCACTAGGATTACAGGTATGAAACCTGCACCCAACTTAATTACTGACATTTCAAACCAAAAACAAAATAAAAGATGAAACAAAGTATTTTGTTTAGGTACCCCAACTCACTCATCAGCAATGACTTGGTAATTCTTTGAAATGAGTATTCCACTGAAGCTCTGGAGTTAAAGTAGATTTTAAAATCTAGAAACTCTTACTTGAAACCTCTCCAATAGAGGGCAAGAAAACATTCTTGCATAATTTAAAACCACTTGCTTCAATATTAAGATTCAGATTTATATTAAGTATTCTGGTTCAGAAGGTAGGTAAAACCCTAATCACTTCAGTAGTTTAAGAAGTGCAAGAAAAGAAACATACAATCATAAAAGACAGAGCATAATAAGACAGATGACCTTTATGTGTATTTGCCAAAAGATAAAAAATAAAAAGAAGAGTTAACACAGAAATCCAAAATGGAAACATCCTTTTTTAAATAGTGCCCATTTCTTACTACAAATGAAATCTAAGATTAATATGAACCTAAATATTTTCTTTCAGAATCATAATAAATTCCTAAGCTTATTATGTGCCTTTGAGCAGAAAAACTTATTTCCATATGCTAAATATTAATTAAATTACTTTATAAATACCTGAGGGTTTTCAAGTATCCTTTTTACTCCCTTAATTAAATTACCAAGGTACTTGGCACGTTCAGGACTGCTAAATAAGGACCTTCTTGTAGAAGCAAACTGAACTAAACATGAAAGTGCCTAAAAACAACAAAAAAATTCATTTCAATTTTAAAAGTAATTATGGCCACATGTAAAAAAAATACCAGCCTTTATATTTAAAATGTAATTAATTTTAATGATAAAAAAGCTTTATAGACCAGGGAAATAATGGAAGTTAAACATCAGCAACCACTACCACCACCCACAATTCTTCTATTCCACCATTAAAATTCCTATTTGTGTGTATTACCCTCCAATATTTTTTCATATACAAAATCTGCCTGAAGATGCATAAGTTCAAAAGGTTCCCAACTGCTTATCATGCCTAGCTCTGCCTAAGAACCAATGAACCAGGTGTTCTACCAAAAAAGAACATAACGTTTTTGTGGTACAATTATGTTTGGGAAATACTCCACGTTATGCACTGTGGTATCCAAGAGGGGAAAAATCTTGTAACCTAATCCAGTATATCTCAAACTGACTGGGTCATACAATGTTTTATTCTACACACTAGCATCCTGAAGATCAGTTTGGAACATGCTGCTACTACTGACAAAATAAACAAAAATGTGACAAATAGCTTAAGTAACATACATTCCAGAAAATGTAAGAACTTATTATGAGAGGTAACCTAAATCAAATATTATAAACTGAAGTTTTGATGTAAATATATATCACCCCTTACTTTAATTAGACAGAGATCACAGGTACTTTTTAATGAAATAAGGAATAACTTTTACTTACTAACTGAGATAGTAGTGGTGGAAGTGAATGATACAAATTGAAGAAAAGATCCAATGTTTCTGGTTCCAGGAAAACTGGAAAAGAAATTATTTTATAACACCATTACTTTCAATTCAGTGATATTAACAAAGTATGATGTTATCATATTAACTGAAAACTCCAAGACCTCTGCGTGTGGCCACTCTTTCCAGGTTAGAAAAATTTTTAATTTTTAATTCCTAGCTATCTCCCTTTGAAAAATGAAATAATACAAAGATAGAAATTAACTAGCTAAGCTGTTCCTCACTTCTATGTAGCATCTACAGTTCTAACTGGGAGAATCTTAATATTTTCATTTGTATTAAAATAATATAAACACTACTTAAAAATTCAAATAGTATCAAAAATATACAGCACTAAAAAGCTATAACCTACTCCATTCCAACTACCTTTCAATTATTTTAGCTATGTTTACATACATTTCCAGATAATATTTTATACTACTATTCATTTGATTGTTTTGTTTTCGGTATCAACTGTATTCCTATTATAGTATGTGAAGCTTTAGCTGTCATTCCCACTACCCCCACTACTCTTTCCAAAATTCATCCTTTCAAAAATCCATCTGCTATTATCACAATTTGCAATTAAATCAATTCTATGTGTTTACATTTATTAAGACTACATAAATAATATGAATAGCTGAGTCAAGAAACATACTGTCATTATATCACATTTCTAATACTCACTGGACTCCTTAATCATAGCATCTTTCCTGTGCTTAGTTGTATGTATACATGTATGCATATATACAGGTGCGTGTATAAATATAAAATCTGTCACTAATTCCTTCCAAATACTCAAGACAGGTATGCAAGATGCTTTTCATGACATTTTTCACACAATCAATAGCACCAAGTAATCTATCATCTGCATTCTTCCACCCCTACCTCCCAGAGCCTTCATCTTAAACTGGCTGTTCCCTAACTTTATTATACAACTCTGATCTATTTATTTCTGCTTTACTGTGATTTTGTGTTGAAGTAACCTTTTCATAAATCACATATTTTCAGCTTTCTTGGCTTGAAAATCAAGTAGCTTCCAGAAAGCAAGAACATAATAAATTTGGGGAGGACCTGCATGTCTAAAACTGTCCTTATTCTATCTTACACATGATAATTTCAGTCTAATTTGAAATCATTTTCCCTCAATTGTCTTCTAGCTTCTAGTGCTACCACTGAGAAGTCAAATACCACTCTTGATCCCAATCAAGGTAACTTATTTTTTTCTTTCTGAAGGTAGAGTTTAGGAATTTTTTCTTTAACCCCATTATTCTGAAATCTCATGATTATGAAGCTTAGTGTGTATCTTTTTTTTTCAATCACCATGCTGGAGTACTAGGTGAAACCTTTCAATCCAAAAATGTATGCCTTTGTGCTGAAAACTTTTTGGGGTATTATTCATTTGCAACTTTTCTTCTGTTTTCTCTGTCTTCTCTTGCTACCACGTCCTAATATAATAAGATGGTGGATCTCCCAGTTTCATCTTTTTTTTCTTCCTATCAAACATTACCTGGATTTTTTTGTTCTATATTCTAGGACATTTCATTAACTTTATATTCCTACTTCTCTACTGAATGTTTTCTTTTTTGTTCTATACTCTAGGACATTTCATTAACTTTATATTCCTACTTCTCTACTGAATGTTTTCTTTTGGCAACTGTCTTTTAAATTTGTAAAATTCTCTGAATTCTCCTTTTGAAAACAATATCTGTTCCTGATCCAATTTCTGTACCTTTTCTTCTCTCCAGGAATATTAATTATATCTTTTTCAAGTTTACTTCTTCTCTTCATCTCGTCTCTGTTTCTATTAATTCCTTCTCCTTTTTTTAATTAAATATTTAGAGATAATTGTAGATTCATATGCAGTTACAAGAATAATACAGAGAGACCCCAAGTTCCCCCTTTACCCAGTTTTGCAATCCACCAATCTTATTCAAATTTCCCAGTTTTACACGTACTTATATGTGTGTCTGCAATTTTTATTACATGTGTTGGTTCATACATACATACATCACCACAGTCAAGAGTCAGAACACTAAGACCTTTTCTGTTATTTTTATCTCTGATTTCCGTACGTTAGTTTTCACAAAATTTATGGTGATCATGCTCCTCTCTACTATATAAGATATCCCTGAATCCGAAGCCTCTCCAGTGTGCATCTTAAGAGAAAAGCTCCAGTCTTAGGAAGCAAGGGTATAGTGTAGATATGGAAGAGAGGGTAAAAGGCAGATTCCTAACTGCACAGGTGGTAGAGAAGATCCCGGGAAATTTAACTGCTCAAAATATAGACTTTGTACCAAGCCCTTTCAAAGCCATTTCCCACTTCTGATTTCAGGAATACCCTAGTACTACTATTTTTCTGGGATGTGAAGGAACAAATCAGCTCGGTTTATCTTAGTATCCTGTAAAAAAAAGCTGCAACTCTGTTCTACTAAGTCACTTACTCTAATTCAGCAGTTCTCAACCTGTGGACTACAACCCACAGGAACTGTATTAAAGGGTCGCAGCATTAGAAAGACTGAGAACCACTGCTCTAATTTATTCTCTTTATAACTTTGAAAAATATGTTGATATCTTTTGCCAACTACTGAGTCTTCTCCTACTTTGTTTATCTGAAAGTTTTAAATCGGAGCTACTGTTTTTTCCCTCCCAAACTTGCTTTCCACTTGAGTTGTCTTTTCTTCCCAAAATTAAAACATGGACATTACTATGATAAGAAATGCAGAAAACATTTCAATATTGTCAACAGGTACTTTGGATCACAATTCCCTCTGAGATCTTTTTTGATTGCCCAACAAAAAAAAGAGAGATAACTATATGGACCATCCATCATACTAAACTTTTTTCTTACTTGTTCTCCAAGTTGTTGGAATCTGCACTGTGCAAAGATCATCAGCAGATTCATCTGCTGAACTGCCAATGAAGTCAAAGTTAAGGCAGTTAAGGACCAGTTTTAAGACTTGCATTACCAGGTTTTGTTGGTATTCATCCTGAAGATTTAAAGGTTTGGCCAACACCTGAAAAAAGTTCAAAAGCAAATAATACACTATGAAATACATCAATAAATTTTCACTTTATGAATTAAAATAATGCAAAATGAAAATCCAAAAAAAATTTTAATTGTAAAAAGTTATATTGTTACACTGTTCCATATTAATCACTATCCACAAATTTCTATAATAAACTAGTTACAAATTTAATTTTGTAAAATGGGAATAAAAACTTTTACACTTAATTGCATATTGTGAGTTACCTTCTAAAGTTACAAGAGATAGTTTGGATAAATATATGACACGACTATGTAAATGATCAGGATTCATTAACTCAAAGGCAACATACTAAAAAATAAAACTTTCTTCAAGAAAAACTGGATTAACTTCATGCATAAAAGAACCATATTTGGTTAATAAAGGCTGTCAGAACTATATGAATGTAGAAAGACACTCAAAAGTTTCTGGGGAACAATCCTGACCTCCAATAATGACCATCCTGACACAACCAAAAAAGGTTACATTCTTTAGAGACATATAATGAAATATTTGCAGAGTAAAAGATAGGAAGTTTGAGATTTTGCTTCAAGAATAAAAAAAAAAAGATTCAAAGTAGATAGATATAGAGAGAAAACGAGATTAGCTGTGAGTTTTTAACTGGTTGACGGGTTCAAGGAGCTCATTATAATATTGTCTACTTTTGCATGTGTGTTGAAATGTTTCATATTAAAAGAAAATTTTAAAGATGATAGAGGATCTTTTGGTCTGATATAGTGTAGCAGTTATCATTTTACTCTACCACAAAAATAACTGAAAACTAGTGCTCATTGGAACATATTTTCAGAAACAGTATACTACACCAATTAACCAGCTTAAGCTCCACGATAGAGTCCATATTTACATAAGAAAACACAATATAATTATTAATCACACTATCACTAAGGTTCAATAGAACACTACGTAGCAAACAGGGAGATACTACTACCCAATGAAATTATTAAAGTCAACTATCTTCTCTATGAATAAATTTTTATAGTTGATGAATTAGGAAAACTTATTGTCATTTCATTTTTCATCTGTACCCTACGAAAATACTGGCAGATAAAGAAACTAATACTCAATTAGCTTCAGTAATAAAGAATCTACAGTAGGGAAACAGTAAACTACAACAAAAGACATGTTAATAAGTTGCCTTGGCTCAGCACCTGTGGCTCAAGCGGCTAAGGCGCCAGCCATGTACACCTGAGCTGGCGGGTTCGAATCCAGCCCGGGCCCGCCAAACGACGACAGCTATAACCTAAAAATGGCTGGGTGTTGTGGCAGGCGCCTGTGGTCCCAGCTACTTGGGAGGCAGAGGCAGGAGACTCGCTTGAGCCCAGGAATTGGAGGTTGCTGTGAGCTGTGATGCCACAGCACCCTATCCAGGGAGATAGCTTGAGGCTCTGTCTCAAAAAAAAAAGTTGCCTTAAATTTTATCTTATCACAAACCCAGTAAATACAAATAAAATTTTTGGAACCTCTTAATAGATTTGTAAAAATTTATTGTATAAGTGGTCCCCAGGTTATATATAGATACATTCCTAAGAACATCTTTAGGTCTCATTTGTATGTAACTCAGATCTCTAATAAACAGCACATTTACTGTAACAATAATAATAATGGCTCGTATGTGGTAAAAATAATACAGTGTAATATTATAATAAGAATAATAATCCCCCTGTACTGCAACAGTTAGCTATAGAAAAAACTGTGCTATTTCTTTTAATTCAAACAGAACATAAAAACAAACTGATACAAAAAGTTTACATAGAATAAGAGACATTTCAAAAAAGAAAATTAAAGGTTAACACTCACCTGTTGCATCAACCCTATGTTAACAGGAATGTTACACTTATTTTGACCTAACAAAATCAACAATAACCTTTCCGTTTCAATAATTAATCCACTACACTGCTTAAGTAATAATTGATGCTTTCACTGGAGCACTGCCTTTCACATGTTCCATTATTCTGCCTTTATCCTTTAGAATTGTTCCAACAGTCCAGGTACTAAAGCCCAGTGCTTTCCCAATGAATGATGTTGTCTGGCCTTTCTCTGAACACTATCTTATTTCTGTTTTCATTTCCATTATAATTACCTTTCTCTTCAATGCAAGCTCACCTGGAGTTGTACTAGATTTTGGCTTATGACCATGAAGGCATGGTCACAAAGGTAAATACAAACTCACAAAATAAAATGTTAAAGTTAAGATAAACTCCCAGCTCTCTGCTCTCTTCTCCCTCTCTCACTTCTTCCCCACCCCCACTCTCTTTCCTTTCTCTAATATAAAATAAACTCTTATTTCCTAAAAAAAAATGTAAACTGATAGTGAAGCAGTACATCAGGGGCTGTACGTGAAGGACTGTCTAAACAATGAGACTAGCCGCTGGCATAAAGGTGCTATGCCAACAAACCACTTAAGCCATGTAGGTTGCGTTATGTGTGGAAGAAACTAGTTCCTCAATTATTAATTTAATTATAAATTATCCTTATGAGGAGCCTTAGGAGCCCATTGGTAACCATGAATGCCATAAGTTAGGTCATCATAACCTGAGGACTGCCTGTATTTAAATTAAATTTGTCCACAATAATGCTTCAAAAGGCAGAATGAAGGCAGAATGCATTTGGAATTCTTTTAAACCTCTTAAAAATTCCAAATACATTGACTAGGAAATTGAATTATTAAATAACTTACCTCTTTCAAAAGAGAGCATGCCAGCACTAAAATGTCTTTGAGTGAAGTGTCACGAAATGAGGTAGCTATTTTCCTGTGTTTTGCTGAAGGTCTAGAATAATCAACCTGAAAGATAAAGATGAAATTAATTTAACCAGACATACCAAAAACCAAAACAAAAATGTACTAATTAAGAAAAAGAAAGGAAATAATAATTAAAGAATCATAAAGTACAGAGCTAAAGAGCTTTTAAAAATTTACCAGGATAAGTGACTTGCCTTGGTTTATGCAAAGAATAAATGGCAGACTCAGGCTTAGAACCCAAGTTTCTGGTCTGTTTTCATTTAGTGCTCTTCCAACAAACCATATTGATCCCAAAACAGTTAATCACACTTTCAGAGGCAGTATAAACAACTCAGATGATGAGCATGATTAGCAAATCACAAACAAATTTTAAGAAGAAATGAACTAAGATTAGCTCTTGAGCTTCTCTTATGTTGAGAACTATACCATTAATATTTCCATATATCAATAGGAAACAAGCAAACAAAGCTAAAGTCTAATATTCAACAATTAACATTATGGTCTACAATTACCATACAGAGGGTGATGAAAAAAATGTATACACATTTTAAGAAAGGAAAAAAACTATTAAAACTGGAATACTCAATATACACTAATAAAGTTTGATATCTCGCATATTGTATCTGTATTCCTCGTAATTGCAGAAGTCACATGTGACTCAAGTATTATAATTTTAATACATTTTTTTCCTTTCTTAAATTGTGTATGTATTTTTTGGTACCTTCTGTAGTATTACTATTTATTCCTACTGCTATTTGGAAGAAGAAAGTAAATTATTTTCCTTGCTAATAATTGTAGATTTTTTGAAATAAAAAGTTCTGTTATTCTGACACTTCCTAAGTTCCAATACACAATTTAGATTATACCTATATGTGACATTTACTTATAAAACATGAAACATCAGTGTAAAGTGATTACACAAAGTTGTTACTAGAATCTACCTATACCCAACATGTAAGACTAGAATGATCACTTTCAGTGTTACTCCCTTAAATTACAAACTCTGTAAACTTTAAAGTCTTTCTTTCCCACATTTTCCTCAATAAATAAAAAAAATTTCTCCTAATACAGGATTATAATTCCAACTTACAAAATACTCTTCACATTATTTCACTTAACCCTCAAAACTCATCTGTGAAATGCATATTATCCTTTTTAAAAACACATGAGAAATTTAGTTTGTAGGCACTCTAATACCAACCTCTCATTACCACCTTATCCATAATATAGAAAGAAGAAACTTTAGTGCCTTTTATATACTAAGTCCTGTGCTAACAGTTTATCTCATCTTAAAAAGATCCACATAAGTAGGTATCATTATCATTTTATAGATAACAATATACAAGCTTTTAAAAAGTTAAGCAGTTTGTTCAAAGTAGTCACTGATAGACCTAAAATACAAATAAGTCTTATTTCAAGAGTTACCTTCGAGGCCCGCATGCTTATTTTATTTGGGTTACTCATTTAAATATCCACTGTTTTGAGAAAAGGGTTTGCACATCCACTTTCTATTGCATATCTGTGTCTCTACCATGTAGAAAAAGGGTATTTTGCTTCCTTTTTTTTTTTTGAGACAGATCTCACTCTGCTGCCCTGGGGTTGAGTCCCGTGGTGTCATCCCAGCACACAGCAACCTCAAACAATCTCTTGCCTCAGCCTCCCAAGGAGCTGGCACTACAGACAACTACCACAACACCTGGTAAGTTTTTCTATTTTTAGTAGAGATGGTGGACAGGGTTTCACTCTTCCTCAGGATGGTCTTAAACTCCTGAGCTTAAGCAATCCACCCATCTCCACCTCCCAGAGTGTTAGGATTATAGGCCTAAGCCACAGTGCCCACCCAGGTATGTTACTTCTTAATGATTATATATTGAATATACTCTAGAAAACGGTAGACTTGGCTTCCAAAAATCAGGATATCCTATATGTCCTATTAAGTTGTAGGAAAAATCAAATTTATATCTTTTTCTTACAAGATATATCCTATTACAGCGACACTAAGTTTATTTAGCTGGCTCACATCTAACAACTATAATATTTAATATTCCCCTACTATCTGGTCCAGAAATGCTTAATAAATGCTAGTTAAAAATTAGCCTGGTAAAATGTCTCCACAGAAGGCCTGTATTTTTCACCATATAAAGTCAAAATCATTAGAACTTGGACATTTTCTTAACAGGTACTTGATTCTCTGAAAGATAAATCTGAAACATCCTATGCCAAACCGTAAGAAAGTATCCAAAAAATGGTAAAGAAATGTTAAATAGACACAAAAGCCTACTTGAAAAGGTTCTTACTGGCCAAACCACAGAAAATCTGAGCATCAAAGTAAATAATGTTAGTAATGAATTATAAACTATTAAATAAAATAGACAACCAGTGACCCACACTAATATAAGAAAACAAATAAGGCCAGGCACAGTGGCTCATGCCTAAAATCCTAGTACTCTAGGATGCCAAGGCTGAAGGATGGCTTGAGATCAGCAGTTCAAGATCAGAAGAGCAAGACAAGAGCAAGACCCTAAATATACTAAAAATTAGCTGGGTTGGTGGCACATGCCTATGGTCCCAGCTACATGGGAGGCTGGGGCAGGAGGATTGCTTAAACTCAGGAATGTTGAGGTTGCAGTGAGCTAGGATGATGCCACTCCACTCTAGTCTGGGCAACATAATGAGACCGTGTCTCAATCAATCAATCAATCAATAAGTAAATAAATAAATTTGAAAGCAATGAGGACCAAGGTATTTTCAGCATCTTAAAGCACCTCCCCACAAAATATTTATTAATTACAAAGGGAAAAAGAATAAATCTAGAGTGAGGGAGACTAGTAGAGATCATCTTGACTAAGAGACCAAAGTGAACATCATCAGTAATATGACAAATCAAATCATGTGCTTCCTGACAAGAGGCCACAGTATCATTTCTAAGATATTCCTAAGAAATATGCATAATCTAAATCCAATGAGGAAATCACAAATTGTGAGATATTTTACAAACCAACTGGCCTATAATCTTCACAAGTATCAAAGTCATGAAAGTGAAAAACATTCAGGAATTTTCCAGATTGAAGGAGACTAATAAAACATGAGAACTAATGTGATGCACAATTCTAAACCAGTTCTTTTGCTAATAAAGGACATTCTGGGACCAGTGGTGAAATCTGAATGAGACACAAAGATTAGAGCAGTAACGTGTCAGTGTTAATTTTCTGATTTTAATGATTGCATTATGGCTATTTAGGAGAATGTTCTTACACATAGAAAATAAACTAAAGCATTGCCTGGTGGTGGGGAATTACACTGGTAACTCAGATCAAATGATGAGAAAAAAACTTCTTTGTACTACACCTGTGATTTTTCTAAAATTTTGTTTATTAAAAACAGAAGATATTTGATTGCTTTGTAATAAAAGTGAACTACGCTTTTTTTTTTTGAGACAGAGTCTCACTATGTCACTTTTGGTAGCTCACAGCAACCTCAAACTCCTGGGATTAAGCAATTCTCTTGCCTCAGCTTCCCAAGTAGCTGGGACTACAGGCACCCACCACAATGCTCAGCTACTTTTTTGTTGCAGTTGTCATTGTTGCTTTAGCTGGCCCGGGCTGGGTTCAAACCTGCCAGCCTCGGTGTATGTGGCTGGAGCCCTACCCACTGAGCTACTTCCCCCCCACCCCAAGATAAGAGTGTCAAGCTGCTGCCCTGGGTAGAGTGCCGTGGCATCATAGCTAATAGCAATCTCCAACTCTTGGGTTCAAGCAATTCTATTGCCTCAGTTTTTCTGTTTTTGGTAGAGACAGGGTCCCACTTTTTGCTCATGCTGGTCTTGAACCTGTGAGCTCAAGCTATCCACCTGCCTCAGCCTCCCAGAGTGCTAGGATTACAGACAGACGTGAGTCACCACGCCTGGCCTGCACTATCCTTTTATTAGAACACCACATTACATAGCAAACCCCCACTCCAGGACAGCCTAAATACCTTTTATGCTGAGAAGGAAGAAATGAATCAAATTGCTCATTTAAAGAAGCAAGCAATTGCAAAAGCTAGATGATGGCTACACAGGGTTATTATATTATTCTCTTCACTTTTATGAGCTAAAATTTCCATACATATATATATATTTTTTTAAAGCTACAGTTCTTTAGACATATTTACAGAATAATAGGATTAGCTAAGGTCCCTGTCAGAACATCCCTGACGACACAGTTTATTAGTAGTCCTGGAGATACAAACACTGCAGGGAAATCCCACCTAGGTACTCTGGGACAAAGGTGCCAGGAATATGATAGCCATGAAAAATTATGAGATCATTTCAAATTTTAGAAATCCTTCCTATAAATCTAGAAATATTTTCTAATTCCTGATTGAATACAAGTAGAAAAGAGTTATTCTGCTACTGTTTTTTAATGCACATGACTGTAATGTTAACTCCAAAGGGAGCTGGGAAGTAGTCCTGGGTATGCAAGCTCTCCCTACACACACATGCAAACACATACTACTCAAGATGATGAGAGTTTTTTAATTTAGACATGACATTCTCCTTTATTATAAAATTATTCCAGATAGAACCCAACTTCTGCTTTTGTTCCGTTTAGAACCATATTAAGTGCAAAAGTGAACAGGAGCAGGTGATAATGTGCTCAGCTGCTGAGCTCATAAAAGCGCTGTTGCGGGGAGGTATAGTTTCTGAAAATTCTCCTTGTACAAGTGGAAAATCTAAGCTAAAACATGGCAAAGGGCCAAGAGGCCTCTTTTTTGATGAGTCCTGCTGGGTATCCATTGTTGAGAATCAATTCACCAAACCACTTATCTTTTATTTGTAAGCAAATAAAGGTTTTTCTTTTTCGCATATAATTTATTTCTTGTGGTCGGTATATTACTATATATACAGGGATAAAAGGACAATCCTGGCCCATGGAGTAAGAACCATGTCTGATTCCCTCCTCTTTGTAGTATTTTCTACTATTGCTGATATTTTCAGTAACAATGATTAAGTATCCCACTATTTAATTATCCCACCAATAAAACAGACACACAAAAAAACCCAGATTATTCAATTTCATGCCATACAAAGAAGACTGTACATTTTGCATTACTTAAGCAAACTTCATGTCCCCTTGAGATGGAAAGGCTTGCTTACCAGGTTCATTTCCTGAGTCAATTCAGAAAGGATTATTACTCCTATTATGCAGTGTTCCACAGTACCCTTTGGAGAAAATAACTAAGTTTAGCCTACGTGGAGACAAGTGATTGGTTCTTAATGTGTAAACTAGACAATATTTGCAATAATTAAATACTAAAGTATCACATTTACTGGAAAATATATCTTTTAAAATATAAAGAAAAATCACCATGAGCTCTACAAAAGAGAATTTCAAGTTCTTTTTTTGAAGGATAAATTTGGGCATACGGTCTAAGAAAAAAGCTCACCAAGTAAAGAAATAATGAACCACCCCTCTATTAATCAAAACTCCTAATTTTTCCTTAAGAATTGTAATAGACCACTGTTTTTTCATCTGGACACCAGCCAAAGTAGCTTCCTTGCAATAGGGATTATGTTTGCATGGAAAAAATATATACCTTTAAATATCAGAATCATAGCAAGCAAGGCACGATGGTCATCCTAAGTCAGAAGCATAGAAGAACCAACAGCAGATTTAGGTTTCCCTAAATCAACCCAAAATGATGGAATTGCTGGCACAGTGTGTCCTCTTGCTTTTGTTTATTTTCTGTCTTTTTACTGTCCAAATATCTAAATTTATGTAAGTTAAATTATCTGTTTTGGTCACAGATGTACATATTTGATACCTGTATACAATGTGTAATTATCAAATCAAAAACATTCTTGAGAAACTGATATTGTGACTATAGTATACCATAAAAATTAAAAAAAAAATTATCATAAGTTAGCAGCTCTATTGCTTTACTAGGTCATTGTGTTACCTTATAGAAATTATCTAACTTTTCTAAGCCTCAGTTTTTTCATTTACAAAATGAAATCCATTTCACAGGATTGTAATAAACATTAAATGGTGTAATATGTGAACAGCATTTTATATATATGTTTTGTATTTAAGTAATACATAGACATATACGGCATAAATGAAAGAATATACACTTTTTAAATTAGAAAACATGATTATTTGCATTCTTCTGGTTTGGAAACTAACAGCATAATCCTCATTTACTGACAACAAATAATAAAAGACCCAGAGGATAAATAATAAATCGAATTAATATGGTACTGACTGACACAAAAGATACAGCTTGAAGAAAACCAAAAAGGAAAAAAAAAAAAAAGCAAATAGATGTACATTCTAATAATGTAATGATGGCTACTTACCTGGAGAAACTTCTTCACATCAGCAATAATTTCTCTGAAGACAAACTGGTCTTTTTGAACCTCAAACCACCCCAACTTAGTGATTTTGGCAATGACTTGAATGAGAGCTTGAATGACAAAGGGAGCAAGCTTGGGTTGTGATGCCACATAATTCAGAATGTAGTTTCCTATAAAGAAAATATTCTGTGATCATTTGGACTTTTCAGAAAAGTGATGTCAATTATGTTAAGAAAAAGAGGAGGCAATGACATGCTCTTTGACAAAAAGTTAACCCCTTTCCTCAAGACATAAACTTACTTATAGATTCAGTGCTCTTATATGCTTGTTTTGAAAAAGCAAATTTATACCAATGTATTTGATACATTAAGGAATAATTTTGAGTATAATAATTTTGTTGAGTATGTCACTATTGTTTCTGCATGATTTTATCTACAAAAAAATGTTAAGTGAATACAGAAAACTGCAACTGCAACCAGGCCAAATGAATCAAACTATACACATGATGGATACATCTCAAACATCTAATACATATTATCAGCCACAGCTATTCTTATCTTGTGTTACAATTTCCCATCCTATTTCAGATAACCTTCCTTTTACCGCTTCAGGTCTTTTTCAAGATAGAGTGCCATATTTATTGTACTATGCATGTATTCCTTAACCATTTAATATGTACCAAACTCTACTGATTTCTATCTTTTCAAAAATATGTCACTGACAAAGTTTTTGAATTTTATTTCCATAATCTCATTTCTCTCATAAGCCTTGTGATTTTTACTGTGTAGCACTGCATTAGCACTGTCACTTTTGGGAACACATGTCGCATTATGTAAAACTGACTACATATTTTTCTGTTTTATTAAGTGGCATCAAAAAATACAAGTATTATGATATGATAAAAAGTATGTTAATTAAAGAAAGTTTGAATAGAATAGTAAAGTAAATCTTCGAACAAAGTTAATATACCAAAACTATAAACATGAGTAGCAAATTCGGTTCTGAAGCCTCCTGGTTATCAAAGAGGTCAGGTAACAAATATACCAAAAAGTCTATCAGAAAAATACAAGAAAAATTTTTAAAAAGGAAGGGATTCCATTTCTACTTTGGCTCCAAAGGCCAGTATGCTAGCTGGGAAAAGAATAAAGTAAAGATAAATATCTCAAAAATGAATTAAAAATAGCTTTGATGGAAATAACACCAAAATGCACAAATACTTTCAACAATTGTTCTTGATATGTGCAGTAAGAGTTTCGATATAAAAAAAAGTTCTCATAACGATCCTATTTCAATCTTAATTTTTATTTATATTAAAAGTTATATAAATAAAAAATAAGATAAAATAAACGTTTTAAAGCATAGATGTTTCTAGCATTAAAATAAAATTAAGAGGTTTATCCTATGAATCACCTAGTAATCCCCTAGTAATCTAGTTCTCCAAAACTTTGTTTCATATAGTCTTTTATTTCAATAACAAAATTTAAGATGACACTGCTTCCTGAATATAAAAGAAAATCCCATGTATTTACTTCAATTATACTTGAACAGTAATCTCAAACATGAATTATCGTTACAAAGGCCAAAAATATGAAGGTCAGAGGTAAAATGACTGGGACTGAGTCAGGCTGTTTTGGTTTCATTTTGATTTTCTATTTACTACGAAATACTTGCCAAAGAATGTATTTTAATGATAATTAAAAATTCAAAACTCTACTAAGTCCAAACTTGTAGAAACTCCTTTAGACTTTGCTATCACTGGACTGAAACTTTAGGAATCAATACATTGTGGGAATTTATTCTGAAATATCTGTTGAACTGTCTACTTGAAGTCTGGTCACATATCAGAAAAAATACAAAAAGAATATAAAAGAAAGGGGAAAGATTCAATATCTACTTTGGTACTGAAAGCTAGCATATCATTGAGGAAAAAAGTGGAGAGAAGGTAAATACCTTACTATTCTACTAAAAATACTATAATGGAAACAACTCAAAATTCTTAGTACACTTAAAAATACAAAATAAAATATTCCCAAGAACACTTAGAAAAAAATAACCACCTATGCCTACAGAGCTAGCTTATGAACTGTGAGACAGAGAGACAGATAAGATGAAACAAAAAGAAACTACCACAAGAAAATCAAGATAGAACTTATGAGGTAGACCTGTAGAGAGATTGGAAACTTCACCCATTATTGATAAGAATTCAAAATTGTATAGCCACTTGGGGAAATAGTTTAGCAGTTTCTTTTTTTTGCAGTTTTTGGCCAGGGCTGGGTTTGAACCCGCCACCTCCGGCACACGGGGCTGGTGCCCTACTCCTTTGAGCCACAGGCACTGCCAGCTTAGCAATTTCTTAAAAAGTTAAGCATGACTTACAACCCAGTAATTCCACTCCTTGATTTCCACTCAAGAAAAATAAAAACGTAGGTTTTTATTCTCAGTAGCATTTTATAGTGACCAAAAGATGAAACAACCCAAATGTCTATTAAGTAGTGAATATATAACAAAATTGTCATCTATCTACATAAGGGAATATTATAAAAAGGAATGAAATACTGATACATGCTACAACAGGGATGAAGCTCAAAAACATTCTGCTAAGTAGTAGAAGTCTGATGAGACAGACTATATATCATACGATTTTATTTATATGAAATGTCTACAAAGAGTGAATTTATGGAAGAAAAATGTGGAAGCAGGATTATAAATGAACACGAGGGAAGTTTCAGGGGTGATAAAAAGGTTCTAACAGAATTGCAATAACATTCACACAACACTGTAAATTTACTAAAAACCATTAATGATATACCTGAAACAAGTCAACTTAATGATATATAAATTATAACTTAATTAAGCTGTTTGAAAGAAAGGAGGGAGAAAAGGAATAAGGAAGAGAAAGGAAGACTGATTTGCAGGCAGTCCTTGGGTTACAAACAAGATTGAATCTGTAGGTTTGTTCTTAAGTTGAATTTGTATATAAATTTATAGGTTAATTGGAACATTTACTATTACCTTCAATAGCCTCCATTCACAAGTGCAAGTTGTACATCAGTCAATGTTTGTAACTTAGGGGACATACTATAATAGTCTCTGTTCATGTGAGTTGTACATAAGTCAGATGTTTGTAACTCAAGGCCTGCCTGTACTACATATAGGTAACTAAATTTAAACTGCACTTTTGTTTGAACAGAAGACAGAAAGAATACTATTCCAGTCTAGAGAAACAACCTAAGAAAAGGCACCAAGGCAGAAATAAGATGGCATAGGGGAAGACCTAGCACAACTAATAGTCTAGTACCAATAAAGACAAAAGACTACTTAAATAAGGATGGTCCTCAAGGCTCGGCGCCTGTGGCTCAACGGGCTAGGGCGCCAGCCACGTACACCTGAGCTAGAGGGTTCGAATCCAGCCCGGGCCCACCAAACAACAATGATGGCTGCGACCAAAAAAAAAAATGGCCGGGCGTTGTGGCGGGCTCCTGTAGTCCCAACTACTTGGGAGATGGCTTGAGCCCAGGAGTTGGAGGTGGTGTGAGCTGTGATGCCATGGCACTGTATCCAGGGTGACAGCTTGAGGTTCTGTCTCAAAAAAATAATAATAATAATAATAATATGCTTAAAAAAATGGTATTTCACTGATGAACAATGGTAAGCCATTGTTAATTATACAATAAAGGGAGAAAATAGTATAGCAGACACAAAGGAACTGGCAATAGTTTATGATGGGAAATAATGAGATATGCAGATTGAAACCATATAATGAAAAACTAAGGATTTGGGAGTTGATGTGATAAAGGTAATGTGACTTCTGAGACCATTTCCAATGTGACTTTGCATTTTCCATTTTAACTCACATTCAATTATTTTACTGACACGTACTGGACGTATCAAGTCATAATAATCTACTTGGAGAAAATTGGTAAATCAAATTAAAGAAACTAATAAAAGAAACCCATCACACATCTTGTTAGAAATTGTCTTACAGATTTCTACTTCTTTTTCTCCAAATTTCCCTCAGTATTATTTTTATACAGTTTATGAATATGTCAATTTTTTTTAAGTTTCCATTTAAAACATATTAATAAGTCAAACAATGTGAATATGCATAGATCTATTATAGAAACTAAATTAATAATTAATAACCTCACAAAACAAAAAGCACCAAGCCCAAATAGGTTAATTAGTGAATTCTACCAAACATTCAAGGAACAAATTATATCAATTCTCTATAATAGCTTCCAAAAGACAGCAGCAGACAGAATTCTTACCTCATTCTGTAAGGCCTGCTTTACCCAAATACTCAAGGCAGACAAAGACATTACAAGCAAAGAACTACAGACCAGTATGTCTCATTAACAAGATGCAAAAATCCTCAACAAAATATTAGCAAATTAAATCCAACAACACATAAAAAGAATTAAATACCAGTGGAGATTTGTCCCACATATGTGAGGCTGGTTTAACATTCGAAAATCAATTAACATACTCCATCACATCAACAAACCAAAGGAGAAAAATCACATGAATGCAGAAAAAGCATTTATTAATAATAAAATTCCACATATATTCATGGTAAAAACTCTCAGCAAACTAGGAATGGAGAGGAAGTTCCTCAAGTTGATAAAGAAAAATCTACTAAAAACCAACAGCTGACACCATTACTTAACGGTGAGAAATTTGAAGCTTTCCCACCAGATCAAGAACAAGGCAAAATGTCCCCTTCTCACCACTGCTTTTCAATATCATACTAGAAATCCTAGCTAATGCAATAGGACAAGAAAAGGATATAAAATATATATACTGTAAATTAGGAAGGAAGTAATAAAGCTATGTTGGCTTAAAGATGACTTGTCCATGCAGAATATCTGAAACAATCAACAATAACAACAAAATAATCTTGAACTAATAAGTGATTACACTAAGGCTGTAGGATACAGGTGTAACATACCAAAGTCAACCACTTTTGACATAAAATAAAACACAATATAATTTCTATTAGCATCCCCCAAAAGAAATATTTAGGTATAAATCTATAAAATATGTTCAAAACCTTTATGAGAAAAATTCTAAAACTATAATAAAAGAAATTAAAAATCTAAATAAATGTAGAGATATTCCAAGTTCATGGACAGGAAACGCAATACTGTCAAGATATTAGTATTTTCCAACTTGACCCAGAAACTCAACACAATTCCAATCAAAATCCCTGTAAGTTATTTAGTAGATATCAACAAACTGATTCCAAAGGTTATATGGAGAGGCCAAAGGCCCAGAATAGCCTGCATGAAACTGAAGGAGAACAAAGTTGGAAAATTGACACTACCAGACTTTAAAACATACCATAAAGCTATAGTACTTGAGTTTGGTATTCGTGAAAGAACTGATTCATCAATTGCTATGATTTGAATGTTTGCCCCCTCCCATAATCATGTTGAAGTTTAAATGCTATAGTAAAAGTATTAACAGATACATTCTAGAACCTTCAATTAAAATGATTAGGCCAGGAGGGTTCTGCTCTCATAAATGGATTAATGTCATTATCCTGGGAATGGATTCCTTCAAAAAAGGACAAGTTTGGCCCCCTTTCATCACTCTCCTTCTCCTTGTTTTTGCCCTCTGCCTTGGGATAATGCATCAAGAAGGCCCTCGGCAGATGCCAGCCTCTTGATCATGAATTTCCCAGCCTTCAAAATTATAAAAACCAAATTACATTTCTTTATAAATTCGATCAGAAATTGTTATAGCAACACAAAACAGACTAAGACATTAAATAATGGAACAGAATAGAAAGCCCAGAAATAGGCCCATATTAATAGTCCACTGATCTTTGACAAATGAGCAAAGGAAATAAAATGGAGAAAGATAATCTTTCCAAAAAATAGTGCTAGACCTGGACATCTACATGAAAATATGAGTCTAGACACAGACCTCATGCCCTTCGCAAAAATTAACTAAAAATGGATCACTGACCTAAGTGTAAACCATAAAACAATATAGCTCCTAGAAAATAACACAGGAGAAAATCTAGATGACCTTGGTTCAGCAATGACTTTTTAGATGCCAACACCAAAGAAATGGTCTGTGATAGAAAGTGAACAAGGTGAACTTCATTATTAAAATGAAAAACTTCTGCTCTGCAAAAGAGATTGTTAGGATATTAAAAAGACAAGCCACAGACTGGGAGAAAATATTTACATAAGACCTATCAGATAAAGGATTGTTAACCAAGACTATGCAAAGAACTCCTAAAAACCCAAAAATAAGAACACACACACACACACGAACAATTAAAAAATGGGTCAATGAGCTTAACAGTCACCTCCCCGAAGAAGATACACAGATGACTCTTAAACAACATGGGTTTAAACTATACAGGTCAACTTATATATGAATTATTTTTAATAAATACACTGGAAAGTATTTCAGAAATCTGTAACATTTGAAAAAACCTACAGATGAAATCATGTAGCTTAGAAATATTTTTAAAATTAAGAAAAATTAACTATATCATGAATGCATAAAATACATGGAGATACTAGTCTATATTATCATTTACCATCACAAAATATATACAAATCTATTATAAAACATTAAACTTTATGAAAACATTCACACACTTACAGATCATGTATAGGACCAGTCAAGAGAAATATAAAAGAAAAAAAGATACAGTATTAAATTATAACTGCATAACACTAACTGTACATAATGCAATAATTTCAAGCCATTTCTTGTTACTATTACAGTAAGTTCAAATGATACAAAAATCTTCTTAAAATGCCATTTGTCTCTAGTCTCCTCCAAGTCAGCAGTTCATCTCTCCAGTAAAATGTGTATTATAGTGAAAAGTGTTCTCTCCAAATTATTGCATATTTTTCATCACGTTTAGTGCAAAACAGTATGCCCTGAGTAACATCCTGGGACCCATACAAAGTGCTGCTAGTGATGATGGAAGTGCTCCCAAAGCAGAGAAAAGTCATGACATTACAAGAAAAAGTTAAATTCCTTGATATGTAAGAAAAATTGAGGTCTACAGCTACAGTTGCCACCATTTCAAGATAAATGAATCAAATGTAAGGAACACTGTAAAAAGAAAAAAGGAACTTTGTGAAGTTATCATTGCAGCTATGCCGGCAGGCCCCAAAACCTTGCACTTTTTCAAAATATCTCATCTTAACAAAAGGAAAAACATACCATGCTCATGGCTGAGAAGAATCAACATTGTTAAAAATGTCCATACTTCCCAAAGCAATCTAGAGATTTAAAGCAATCCTTATCAAAGCACCAATGTCATACTTTGAAAAAACATAATACCTTGCTTCATATAGAATAACATATTAAAAATGCAACTTTTGTGGGGGTGCAGGATCGCTATTAAGAAAGGCAGGGGGAGGCGGAGCAAGATGGCAGCCGAGTAACAGCTTCCTTGCAGCTGGGCACAGTGAGAACGGGGAGAGAGGACCTCCGGCATCTCTGGCAGGCGGGATTTGCCCAGGAACTTCCCCTTGGGGACACAGGGAGACGGCATGAGGCTTCTGGACACCCTGAGGAAGGCAAAAGCGGTGGAGACTGGGCAAGTGGTTGCGTCTGTTCACTCGGTCTGATCCTGTCGGCGGCTGTGGGTGGGGCAACAGTGGGACTGCAGGCTGGAAAGGCCTTGCCTGTGAG
>CAUYRH010091575.1:0-27750 GCA_963574655.1 Perodicticus potto | reverse complement strand
TGAAGGGTCAGGAGAAATCTTCTAAATACGGATCAAAATTGTTTTCACATAGTAAATGAGAAAATAGCATGAATGTTACATTAATCAGGTTGATAAAAATATTTCCGATTGTATGGGAAGCCCGCACACTGTACTCCAAGCTTGAACTATTGTACACAGTTATGACTCAATAAAAAATAATTTAAAAAAAATAAAAAAAAATAAAGGACCCAAAATCAACAATTAAAAAAAAAAAAAAAAGCATGGCTGGCTCAGGACAAATTTATCCCAATTAAATGATGAAATGTTTGTGAATCAATATTTTGCAAAGATTCAACAGCATCAGCAGATTTGCTTGCTGGTCTAGAGTATCATGGTAAATCTCTGGGAGAACTTGGGCACAACATCTAAACTTTGTGATGTCAGTTTGCTCATCAGTTAAACAGGCATACTGTCCTCTACCTACCCAAAGCTTGACACATTGCTCAGGAGGAAAGACATTAATGCTGCACAAATGCAATGAAAGTGACTGAAATTTTTACTTTTTGTATAGGGGAAGTTACACATCCTTCAGATGCCTGAAGGGTGAGACTTTTGGCCTTCAGTGAGTCGTTTCCCATCTCTGTATGTTTCTTCAAATATAAAATCATATGGTCAGAGGAGATGATCTTGGAAGTTCTCAGCACTGCCACCCTAGAAACCTGTAACATCATGACACCAACAATCCTTGCTGTGCACTAACCAATGTGACAACTGGCCGATGCAATAGGATAATCCGTGGTTTGAGGACCAACCTGTAGATTTTCAGAGCTCTGAGTTAATTATTTTCAAGAATGCTCCCTGACAACTCTTCTTTCCATCACTTGGAGGAATCAGTGGTCTCTGTAAGTGCCTATACTAATGTTTCTGCTTCTCCAACATTTTACAACCGACAACATCTTAAGTTAGAACATGCCCCTCATAATTAGATTTCCTTGCTACAGATGTTGTGCCCCTTTAGCTTGAAAGGAGAGAGACACTTCACCCAGTGATGAGAGCCGAGCAATGCTGTGCTAGTAGTCACTTCAGCTAGGCAAAGAAAACACTGTCATTTAAATGGGGCTTTTGTCCTTTCAACAGCTGCTCCAAAGAACTGGAGAAAAGTGATTTTTAACTAGGTCACAGAAAGATAGAATCTAACCCCAGTGACTTGAGGATGGGGGGAGTGGAGGTAATGACTCTAGCTTTTTATAGAGGTAATTTGCAACATCAACACTTTACATGTTGAGGTAAGATGTTTACAATGGCTGTAGCTCACATAATACCCAGAAAACATCACCATTCCTAGAACCTCAGCGAACTCCATGGATACAACTAAAATATATTTTATTAGAAAGACCATTAGTTTTACAATTCTGCAGGTAGGATTTAGCTCTCTTTGTGGGATTTAGAGCAAGTCACTTACCAAAGTCTGTATTCCTCTACTTTTCCATATATAAAATGTGCTTACAAATACCTTATACAGCCAGGGATGAGATACTGAGAGAACGAGCTTATGTATTTTCTTTTTCTTCTCTTCTTGTGTAGGAGTTCATTACTATACTAATCTGTAAGCACTTGGAGAACAAAGAAACCACTTCTAGCCACTTAATTTAATTCCACACAGCAAAGTAACTGAAATAGAATGTTTGAATATCTTTACGCTTATGGGACAAGTCTTCTGTGGTCACTCTGAGTCAGGAATAAAATTAGAATGTCTCAGTTTGGCCAATCAATCCTCCCGACCTGATGTCCAAAAATACATGTGTCATAGTAGATTGCTCAGCACCACAAAGGACACTCGAGATCTGTGACACTAGTTCTGCAGTTCCTCCTACCCTAGAAAGCCATTTCCTATATTACCCTTCCTTGTCTTCTTGCTATCTGGGAAAAGCCAGCTCCACTCCTTCACAAAGCCTCACGTGACCATTTATTCTTCTGTCCCCTGGGCTCCCATGATACTCATTCTGTATACCCTACAGGGCTTCACATAGTAGGCCTTACAGAAGTTCCTGGCTGCTGGTCCCCCACCCCCACTGGCATTATAAGTCTTTGGAGGATATCCTTTACAACATTTAGTACAATCCCCAGCAGTGGCACTTACACTGACTATGATGAAAAAAAAATTGTAGAGGCATTTCTGAGGGTAGTTAGCACTAGTGAAATTAAAGTACTTTTTGTTCTTTTGATTATGAGCCTCCCCTAGGTGCTAACTTGGTTTGGGAGAGCACTGTGTGTCCCTTCTGCTCCTCTAACATGGATGATCTAAGACCTGCTGCCCCTGGGACCTTGACCCAGTCCCAAAAGGTAGTGTTGAACCTCCTGCTCAGGGCTCACAAGATGAAATCCAGAGAAATCCAGCCCTAGACACTAATCAGCCTATGACTCTGGTGATTGCTGGACTGTTCCTATGAGAGTTCAACTAGCTTGCACTTCAAATAGTCTTTGTGCGTTACTCCCCTTGCCTGGGAGCTTAACCATCATTTATTGTACTGTAGGAGGGTTCTCCATTACTGAACTGCTGGCAGTAGACTGTAGGTATTGACTCCATGTATAACTCAGGGGTTGACTTTACTAAGGGAGAAAAAATTGTAAAATTTGAAAATTAATTTGAGAATTAAAATGCCTTAATATTGATATAACCTTACTACTTCCCTTCATGAATAAAGAAACAAAGAACTAGTAAGGTCATCTAACTAGCTAATGACAAAGCAAGGACTAAATCCCAGGCTTCAGACTTGTCAGTTCAGCTTAATTTTCGTTATACTATATCTCTGTAATACTACTAATATTTTAGTAGACATGAGAACAAAGGGGAAAATTGAACTATGGTTGGGCAAAAGTGTTATCTACAAAGAGTTAAGGTGACTACCCTGATGCAGGTAACTCATTTTTAATTAATCCATCATTATACTGTTAAGGCATAAACTCTGGAAGAGGCTCAGTGGAGACGTCCAGACCCTTAGGATGTGGCTGTTATCCTCAAGGGATCTAAGTCATGTGATAAGACTACTATCTGTTGTGGCTACTACTGTCAGAAGCTAGAAACCACAGTGACAACAACTGATGACTGACCACCACCCATACGATGATAGATAAATAAACTTCGGGATTCTTTTTAAACCACTGGGCTCTTGCTACACTAACACTGCGCTCTTTCACTAACCTCTGTGGTCCTGCTATGCCCATCGTTTGTAAATATCTCCCTCTCCTGTTGGATTTAGCCCAATTATAATCAGTCTGTAAGACCCAACTCAAGTCCATCTGTTTTTGTAAATATTCTTTTATTTATTCAACAAATACTTTTTTGAGCAACAACTAATGCCAGGCTCCATTCTGAGATACAGAGATGAGGAGTGCTTTGTACCCTCCAAAATTCTTGTGTTAGAAATTTAATCCCGAATGAAACAGTCTTGGGAGGTGGGACTAAACCATTCTGCCCTCATAAGTGGATTCACACTGCTATAAAAATGGTTTGCTGGAGAGAGTTTGTTCTCTCCTACTCTTCTGTTTTATGAAGACAGTATCCCTCTTCCTTTGGAGGACACAGTGTTCAAGGTTCCATCCTGAAACCAGCGAAACTGGGCCACAAGCTTCCAGCACCTTGACCTTGGATTTCCAAGCCACCAGACTGCAAGAAATAAATTTCTGTTTCATATAAATTTATAGGCATTCTGTAAATTTACAGAACAGTCTCAGGTATTCCGTTATAACAGCATATAATAGACTAGGACAATGAATAAAACAGCCCACCTGCTCTCATGAAACTTAGATTCTGGTGGGAGAAAGGAGGTAGGAAAACAAATAAGAACTATTATATATTTATATGTGTTTACAATACACACACACATATATATTATGTACATGTAAACATACACATATTTACATACAAGTATTATGTATATACTCATAAATATGTATATGCATATACTTGTGCATATATAATGAGTACATATTAATCAAATGACATTAATAAGAGAAACAAACAGGATTTGGGGGCAAAGTTTAAAGATGGGGGGATTTTATTTAGACAGGATGGTCAGGGATACCTTTTGTGATAAGGTAACAAGCAAGTGGAGACCTAAGTGGAATGAACTCTCACTTCGGTAAACAGTTACACGCAAAGTCAAAACACTATAGCTAATCCCTTAATTTTCTTAGTGTATTACATTTTTATTCAACAAATATTTACTGATCCCTAACTGTGTGCCAGACCCTTTAGGATAGATGATGGGTGTAGAGTGGAGAAAGAAACGGACATGGATGTGCCTTTGTGAGCTCATGGTCTAGAGCAGGGACAGGTGTCTTTAAACTCGAGAGTGAAAAAGGCACAGGGATGAGCAGAATCCAAAGTGGGGCTGGCAGGTATTAGGCCTTTGGGGAACAGTCTGCTAATAATGTATATAATCTCAGTGAATTGCTCCAGGGAAAGTGAAGTTTCCACTGAGATTCTGCTAAGGCATAAGCAGCGTCAAGCTCAGTGGCAGTGACATCATATCAGGTTTAAAGTTGATAAACCAAGCACAAACTTTCACATCCCCACACTGTATTAGATTAGTCAAATGTTTTCATATACCTTTTTTCTTAGTTCTAACAATTCTAGAATTATATAGAGCTGAGCAAAATGGTCAGGATTGGCGATGCTCACAATTGGAAGAACCTTTGAGGCTGTCTGATGTCATGTTGTACCTACTGCTGGGTTCCTGTCCTCAGCATTTCTGACCACTGTTGCAGCCCTCCTCCCTGCTGCCTCACTTCTGATGACAAGAGACCCTTGACTCTTTTCCATTTCTTGACAGCCAGGGGCTTATTAGTGGTCAGGTGGGATATACTCCATGTGTCCTAACTCTCAGTCAAGTGCTCTTGTCACTGGGATCCCTTCTGGAAGGATTCACTGGGGCCCACTGGTGAGAAAGCTTTTTCTGGTGAAGGCCTGGCCTGGGAGAAGCTATGCTCTGGGTCACTCTGGCTGAGCCAGGGATGTCACACTCAGTCCCTGGCACAGGCTCTGCCCCCGTGACCCCTGCCCTACAAGCACGTGTCTCCAAGAAGCACAACCAGAGCGTGATGACCAGATCCAAAAGTAAACACGGACCATGCAGAGGAACAGGCTGTCCCAGAGATTATTATTTGGAAGTAGAGTGTGTGTGTGGGTTCATTTAATCAAGCTCTCTGACAACTGTTTATTGAGTAGAAAGTAAGGATGGCTCAGCAGCACTGGGAAGGATTTTGGCTTTCAAACATCTAATCTACTTTACAAAGCCCTCCAAAACACAAGTGGGGAGCAGAATGCTGTGGGCAGGCCATGCTGGACAAGTCCATGTAAGGTACATGAGCACCAAGAGGCTTTTTTGAGTGAGACACAAGCCAGTTGCAGCAGGGTAACAGTTGCCTTCTCTAAACCTGGCTCCTGAGAGTTGCAAAAGTCATGCTGAGAGGTGAAATCACGGCCTGGAAGCACAGTACCCCAGAGCCCTCCCTCACCCACACAGGTGCTGGGTGCAGAAGAAGAAGAAGAAGCAAGGAGATCCAGGGCACCCCCATCTCTGTTGCACATGGACACAACGGTAGCTTTGGGAACCAGGTGGAGAGCGGGATAGGGAGGCCTGGGGCACTCAGAACTCACTCAGAAATCACCAGCTCGAGGAGGCACAGTCCCCACCCTTCTGCTGGGGTTGGCTGGAATAGATCAGAACATAGAAGCCCCTGTACATACACAGAGATGAAGGAAGGAGATAGAAGACATTTCACTCACTAAGTGTATCGGAGAACCATAAAGCTGGGCATTTAGATATCACTTGTCCTTGAGCTTTAAAAAAATTTTTTTAAGCTTTGTAACCCTTAGTTGAGATGAAATCTTAGCTGGAACATGAACAAATAAAGAAAGTAAAAGCTGAGCCATCCTGAGATCAGAGGGCTGGAAACAGTCCCAAATAGCCTGTATCAGATTACTCTCCCCAGCCAGTGACCTTGGCATGGGCCTTACAAAGCACTTGGAAAGTACCACCCAAAAACTACCAGGTGAGTTTAGTCACCCTTTCATTTTGCAAATAAGGAAACTGAGGCCCAGAAAGAAAGAGCTTCCTTCTGCACTATAGCACAAGTATCCCAGTCCAAGCTCTTTCCACCCTTCACAGAATCCTGAGAAGTGTTCCCATCCCCTGATGTCTGCTCAGAGGAACATTCAGGAGGTTCTCTGGACAATGGAGCTGTCTCCAAACTGTTAATGTATTAATTTCTTTCCTAGGATGAATTAATAAGGCCTGGTGAAGTCAATGAGGTGGCTGTGTAACTAGTAGCCATCTGTGGATGAGGTCTGGGAAACCAAGACAGTGGCTTATTTGGCTCTCCATCACCAGACCTAGGGTGGTCTATGCTTCCCAGAACAGTTTTCACCAATATTCTTTCTGATACCTTCAAGTACCCCTGAGAAGTTCATAAGAGAGAGGTCAGCAATCCCATTTTAGACTTGAAGAAACTGTAGCATGAAGAGTTCAAATGCCTTATCTGAGGTTGAGAGAATTAACAGCAATGTTGAGAGTCAAATATAGATTTTCTGACATAGATTAGGACTCCTTCCACCTCATTATACTGACTGCTCAGAAAATATGTTCTCCATGTCTCAGCTATTTCTTGGACACTTAATCCTGTATTTCCCAAATAGGGCAACATCAGTTAATGCTTCATGTCTAGCTAGGAGGTACTGTCTCAGGGTAAGATTCCATTGTGACCTGGACTGTAACAATATTTACAGAAATTATGTTCAGGGCATTTGAGTATTTGAGAAGAACTTAGAAAGGGAGGGAGGGAGGGAAGGAGAGAGAAAGGAAAGAAAGAAGGAAGGAAGGAAGGAAGGAAGGAAGGAAGGAAGGAAGGAAGGAAGGAAGGAAGGAAGGAAGGAAAATATTCACAGGCAGCAGAGAGTAGATTTTTCTCCATGAGAAAATTCCAGGGAATGTTTCATTATGCAGCATTCTTGGTCTCACAAACTCCAGCCAGCCTGGAAATTGAATGTCAGAAAAGAAACAGATGTTTGTTTGGACTGAGAGTAGCATCAATAAGTAGGAAGATTTGGAAAGGGAAAAAGAGTGGTTAAAAGAAAATTTTTGGAATTGCCCACTCTCAGATTTGGATCTTAACTGATACTTAAGCTATACGATATGGAACATATATCTCATCTCTTTGCCCCATACCCCATTTTCTGATCCATAAAATGAGGGTCCTAACAGCTACCTCATGGGGACAGAATGAGATAAAAAGAAGTGGTGCACTCTGCCTAGGGCGTGCAATAAGTGGGAGCAGATGCCTGAGCTCAGCTCTTCCCAAGTGTCTCTTTTCCCTGCTTTAACCAGATCTTGCTCAAGTAAAGCTCAGTTCTAGTGTCTGTCTGGAGGTTTCTCTGCATTATTTATTGTTCAACCGTGTCTCATCTTGTGATGAGATCTGACATCTAATTGCTACTAGAAGTCCGAACTGCACATTTGAGTCCTTATTTGCTATTATTTTTATGCATTTTTTCTTTTTTTCTTCTAAAAATGCTCTGAGCCCTTTGAGAACTGGGGTTGTGTTTGCTCCTATATTCCCATGATGTTTGGCATAGGGCTGGGCACACTGTTAGGTGCCGTATGTACACTTATTAATTGGTTAGTTGAATGATGTGTACCCTGCAATTGATACTAACAATTTTTATTTAGATGGAAGAGAAGATTTATGGTTCTTTCTTGAGTCACCAAACAAAACTCTACCCATCCTTTGGAGACTTGTCCTTGACTCCATTTCTGAACTCAACTGCTTGGAGAGCTGTGATGTGGAGCATAACGAGTGAGGGGAAAAGGTTTCCCTGAACTTTCTCCTACAGATGCCCTGTTACATCAGGGATCTTTGATTGCCAAGTTGGGTACCCAGTAGACAGCATTTTTTCATCATGGATTTCCACTGTTATATTCAAATCAGTACCTAAGGCGTGTATGTATGACATAGTCATGACATCAGTTACAACCTGATGTGCTAAGGACATTTACTTAGCAAATTTTAGTATTTTTTAATGAACTCATTTGTTAGTCCATGATCTGTGAAGCAATTAAAATAGACCTTGATTAAAAAAAAAAATCACAACTCCCTCTGTCAGCCAGCTGCTGAAGCAGCTCTTGTGAGAATATTTGCCTGGGAAGAGACTTGGGGTAAAAAAGCTCAGCAAAAGCTCACAGCTGACAACACTGGAATCAGAACTGGAGTCCTGTGTTCACGTTCTATTTCTGTTGTAATTACTTTGTCTATAACCTCAGGGGGTTGCCCCTGATGAATTTTAAGGTTCCTTCCAGATCTTAACTTTCTAAAATATCTCAACTTAGTCCCAAGCCTGTGTTAATCAATACCAACCAAGGGTATCCACCCTTACCTTTCCCTATCATTTGCCTTGGATGAAATGTCTGTCCTATTTGAATCCAAAAGGTAATAGTCACTCCAAAACAGCAGAGAATGCCAAATCCTTCTATTTATTGCCAGTCTTTGCCTGCCATGTAGAGAAACTGTGACTTTTATCCTGCCCAGTGAAAACAACAAACTAAACTAAAAATGAAACTTCCATCTTTGATGCTGACATGACAAAACGTAACACAATGATGTGCGTGTTCCCAGTCGCTCCAGTGCACTCTGTGTTGCCTAAAAGTAGAGTATTTCCTAGATGGTGGGGCATTGGCTTATTAGTCAAGTTCTGTTTTAGGCCAGTGTGTTCATAATGAATGGTTAATGGTGATCACTGTGTTTTGAATGAGAAATATACCCAGCCCAGGTAACTGACAACACTGCAATTTACTTTGAGTTGGCATCTGTGCAAAGCACATATAAGTTGCAAAAGGGAACCACACACAAAGAAGATGACAGAAAGACATGTATGGTTTGGGGTAAGGGATGATGAGAGCGAGTGTCTGCTGCAGTTCAAAGGACCCTAAAGGGTCGGAGCAGAGAACTGGTCCCCCATCTAAGGACAAATGCTGTTGTCACTGAAAGGCCAGATCTGGGCACCAGAGGTTTACATTATTTTTTAAATCTCATCAGAAAGGCATGCATGTCTTATAATGCAAAAGGCTGAGAAATGAGAGAAGGGATGATAAAAAGAGAAAATAAACTAATGACAACAAGTCTGTCTAGTAACTCAATATGGCAGTGGCCCAACAGTGGTATGGAGTCAGCCCTATCTTTTCATAGCCACCCATGGTCACTGTGGACCATTTAAACTTGTCTGAGAGAGCATATTGAAAAGCTAGCACACCCACAGCTCTGAATAATTCAAGGCACTCACTATCCCAGCAGTGTGCACACAGGAAAGCCAGTGTGAGCCGGATGGAGGGAGCCTCTTGAAATTGTTGCTCACACCACAGTGACATGCCAGGGATAGACCTCAAGAGCACTGGGACAACACCAATACCACCGGTCCCCTGCCATGTCCCTGGTTATCCTTGAGAGAAAAGTTTAGTAGCTAGGAGAGAAGAAGGGAAAGGAGGGATTGTGTGCAGAAGAGAGGAAGGGACTGAGAGCCCATGGACATGGGCATGTGCAGAGGAGGGGTTAAAAACCCTCTGAACACAGAAAACACTGTGGAGAAAAGTAACATTGAAATATGCATACAGGTGTGGTCAGTGAGCATCAGGAAATAAAGTGGACTTCTAAAAGGAAGGCAACTAGTCCATTCCACGACATATAAACTCCCCTACAGACTCAACCTGATAACTTTCATCATCACTTGGATGATATTGCTACAAGTTCTAGAAGCAGGTAAAACTCAGCTTTCCATAAACTTTTATTGAGCTATAACTATGTGCCATAAATATGGTCTTCATCCTTGAAAAGCTTCAAATTTAGTTGAGAGTCCAGATCAACATTTATTAAACAATAAGTATATCATCTAGAAAAAGCTCTTATGAGCTAATCTGACCTATACCTAAAAGGGAAGCTCAATGCCACTTCCTTCAGAAAAGGTCCCATCTTTTCTGTCTGTTAGAGGTGTTCAGCTCCCCTCCAAAACCCTTGGAGCTTTCTTTATATCTGTCATATATTAATAGTCACCTATTGCCTCTACTTTTGTCCATTCATGTTTGTGTGCACACACATGACTACACACGTCTTCTGTGTTCCATTTCTAAGTTTCTTAATGGTAAGTGTTAAGGTTTCTGTGCCTCCTCCATGATGTCAGCCCTAGTCCCTGGTATATGGTCAAGAAATGGCAAACGTGCCCAAAATGTATATTAGGGAACAGGTATGGGGTGTCGCGTAGTGCAGAGCAGGCCCTTCCTGATGAAGAGTTTCACTGGCGAGCTTAGAGGACACCAGGATAAGTCTGGCAATGTGAGTAGAATACAAGCAGGGTGGAGAGAATGTTTAACGGAGTGTGGAAGCCCCAGAGGATGACACCTTTTCTACATCTTTGACTAAACTCTGTTCAACTACAGACAGGTGGCTGGTAGGTGGCAGATGCATGGCATCTGGATCCTAACTTGAATTCTGCTGAGTGACTCTGCAAGTCATTTTACTTCTTCTCTTTAGAGACATCATTTGTAGGATAGAAGGTCACAGTAACGGGTTTCTAAGGACTATTTCAAGTTCATATTCTGTCAGCTCTATACTCTCAGGTAGGTTCCACTCAAGGAGCTAGTGGTATGTTAGTAATAGAAGCCTCAAAGAGCTAAAGATACATGGTAGATAATGGGGTGATCATATTAGACCAGAATGCCTCATCACAGATGTAAAATTTCCTGTTGAGGAAATGCCCCCATCCCTATTTTGAATTCAGGGCCAGGCTCAATGGGCTTTTTTAAGTTTTTCTCACTTTCCCCTCTTTCAAAAGAAATTACACCCTTGGACAGTCCTGTGTTACACAGCAATAACACAGGTATATATACAAGGATGTGAGAAAGTCAAAATGCTATATTGATACCCAAATTTTCCTGGCCTTCACCTTCTCCCTTTACTTCAGAGTGTGGCAGCTGAGAATAGTTCAGAGTAGATGGTAAGGGGAGAGGGGTAGGGGTTGATCAGAGACTAGCACACGGAAATCATGCAGGAATCAGAGGCTGATTTTCCTGCGAGGAAGCACTATATAAGATCTAAAAGCAGAAACAACCTTTACTCGCTCTCAATGACATAAAATAAATCAGGAGTTCCTGTGCATGTTTATAAAACAAAACTGATAAACAGAACTCCTGCCAGCTTTTAGTCTAACTGGGCAACAGAGCGCCCTAGAAGGGAATTGCTCCCGTGGATGCTAGGGCCTCGCAGAAACAGAGACCTAGGGCGCCAACCACTGGCAGGACATTTTCCTGTGTCACAGATGGCGGGTCATTGCTCAAATTTTGGCTTTCTCTTTAACAAACACGGGGCAGTATCAGTTCAGTTTGACTCATGTAGGGGGAAACTGTCAACAGGTGTGTGGTTTGGGTTGTCTATGCGACAACTTCTTTCATCGTCTTGACTCCATCAAATACGCAAAGGTTTAGGTAAAGCAGGTCAATCCAGGTTTAGTCTAAATGAATCTCTGAAGGGATGAAAAGTGCCAAGGAATGCCTCATTTTCCCTGGCCATTCCTCTGCTCCACCACCTCCTGAGTGAGTCACTCAGTCTCTGCCCTGTTATTATAGAACAGCAACACTGTGGTGGTGGCTGAATCACAAAGGCCACAGAATGGAGTCAGCAAGTCTTTAGGAACACCCGCTGCTCAAGTTAACAGACATTTTTGGCAGGAGGTGGCGCGTCTAGGCATTGTCAGTGATGCCAACAGCCTTGAAGGCAAACGGGTCTCAGCCTTCAGAAAAGCTCTACCAATAGTTAAGCAATAAAGTGCTGCTTTCTTGTAAAATGGAACAGGAATTCAGAGAAAAGAGACCACAGTTGTAATCTCCAGGAATTCTGGAAAGTGCTTCCTTGAAGAAAGGGTATTAGGCTATTACCCTTGAGGTCTTTTAATTCTTGAGGGCTGGAAGCTAAATCTGTGGATTTCCCTAAGTATAGACAAAGTGAGAAAAGGTTATTTGAACCAAAAAGATAAGAAAAAGATGGAAAGGGGAACGATACAGTTTAGCATGGTGTCTTTCACGTCAATCCTGGATGTCCCCCTCCCTTAAATCTATTTGATTTTGACAAAATATAAAATTGGTCTGTGCCAAAATTCAGTTTCGTCATCTGTAAAATGGGGATTATAACTGCACTGACTTCACAGGGCCATAGTTAGAATAAAATAATGTGCATGTAATGCACACAGTGTAATGTCTTACCATCCATAAATATTGGCTAAGATAACTGTGAAGGCAGCATTTGTTGCAAAAAAATAGAAGGAAGACAGGAAAAAAGAAAGAGCCATTGTGAGGTTGCTGTCAGCTTTAGGCCACTTTGAGTCTAGCAGCAGGGTGGCTGTTATTATGCTCCACCCTAAGTTCAGACACAGTCCGAATGAGAAAACCTCACAGCTTTGGACCTTGGCCAAGACAGCCCCCCTGAATCCTCATCACTCTGGGTTATATTTGGAGTCAGCCAGAAAAATAAAAGGTAACCCAGCAGACACCTATAAACTGGATTGCTGGATTCTGATCTATTCATGTAATGAGCTTTCCAGCTGGAGGTGGAGTGGAGTCTGCAGTGAGCAGAAACACATTCTCCCTCGGCCGTGACATCCAGATCCCAAGCTCTCAAAAGACAAACCTATTTCTGGTGTAATTTTCTATGCACTACCAGCAGCCAAAGAGGTTCCCTCCCTCTGTCCATTTCACCTTATTTTTCTTTTCCTTCAATTGCTCCGTCCTTCTTTCCTTTTGGACAATATCCTTATCCCACTTTAAGGTAAGTGAGGCCATTTTCCTTCATACATCCAGAATTTTGAGATTCTGCCACTGAGACAGGGCACTAGCAGCAACATCCTCTTCCTTGGGTAAACCAGGAGATGTCACAGTTTTTATTGAGTCCAGAGGCATGATGGTGAATGATAAGGCAATGGTAATAAAGAAGGAAAAGCAGATTTCTCTGAAAATGAGGACTGAAATTGGTGGAATTGGATGAGTTTAAATGTATAATAAATTGAGGATTAAAATTAATATTTTTAATGTTGGAAACAGGTTCATATTTTAGGGGTTCATGACAAACATTCTAGAGGACATGGATTAGCAATGTTTTTAAAAAGATGAGAAAATGGATACTTAAAGCTAGGAGTCTTTTTGTAGGAATTGTTAAGCTGATCCTAAAATTCATATAGAAATGCCAGGGACCCAGCATGGCCAAAACAAATTACAAAAAAAAGAAAAAAACCAGAGTTGGAGAACTCACATTTCTTGATGTCAATATTTCTACAAAGCTACAGTAATCACAAGTATGGTACTGGCCTAAGAAAAGGAAGTATACTATAGATGACAAATGAAGAAGACAGAGAAGGAGAAGGGAGAGAAGGGGAAGGAGAAAGAATAAGAGAAGTCAGATTTCTAATTTACACAACGGACAAAAATTAACTTAAAATGAATCATATACCTGAATTTAAGGACTAAGCTATTAAATTCTTAGAAGAAAACACAGGAGTAAATTTTCTTGTGGGGTAGGCAAAGCCTTTTCAGATACAACACCAAAGCCTAAGGAACAACAACAACAAGAAATAGATTGGCTTTCATAAAAATAAACAAAAAATTGTCCTTCCAAGGTCACCATCAATAAAGTGAAAAGACATCCTACACCAAGGTAGAAAATACTTGCAATTTATATATCCGATGAAGGACTTGTGTGCAGAATTTGTAGTAAGTCTTGCACAATGGTAAAAAGACAAATACCAAGTAAAAATGAGCAAAAATTTGAATAGAAATTTCTTTGAAATTATACATGTGGCCAAAATCACATGAAAAGATGTTCAATATAATCAATAATTAGGGCAATACAAATCAAAACTACAGTGAGATGCTATTTCATACCTACTGGAGTTGGTTGGATTACAAAAACTTTTACATACCTACTAGAGTGGCGATAATAAAAAAGACAAGCAATAGAAAATGTTTGGTGAGAATATGGAGAAATCAGAATCCTTATATATTGCCACCGAGAACTTACAACAGTCCAGCAGCTTTGGAAAACAGTTTGGAAGTTCTTTGAAAAATTAAAGGTAGAATCACCAGTTGACACAGCAATTCCGTGCCTAGGTATATACGCAAAAGAACTGAAAATATGTTCACACAAAAAATTTTATGTAAATGTTCACAGCAGCATTATTCACAATAACCAAACAGTGGCAACAACGGAAATGTCTACCAATAGCTGAATGTATAAACAAAATATAGTATATCCATATGGGGAAATGTTGTATCAGATTGGAGTACTGTTACACTTTTGGATAAACCTCAGAAATATTATGGTAAGTGGAAGAAGACAGACGCAAAAGGCCACATATTGTTTGATTCCATTTATGTGAATCGTCCAAAATAGGCAAATATACAGTAACAGAAAGTGTGTAGTGGTTTCCAGGAACTGGAGAGAGGAGAAAATCAGGAATAAAGGCTAATGGACACAGTATTTATTTCTAGGAATAAAAAAAAATGTTCTGGAATTAGTGAGAAGCATTGATTGCAGAAATCTGCAAATATACTAAAATCACTAGAATGCATGCTTTAAAAAGATAAATTTTATCAGGCATAGTTATACCCCATTAAAGCTGTTATTAAACACAAACAAAAGTCTAAGAGGTCACATGATCATGGAACTAACTCAAACAGGAATAATCAGACTGGTCTAGTCACTTTCTTAAGTTCACTTATATTCCCACTTTTGTCTTCTTCTGTTGTATCTTTATTGGTCCTACCTTGTTGAGTTTTGTCTGGCTTTGTAAGCCATTTAATATTACTCTTGTGTAGAATAAGGTCAACTATAAATAAAAGAAAAGAAAATTAATCCAGCCAAATTATAGCTCCCAACTAAATTTACCGTATAATGAATTTTTTCCATCTAAAAAGAGAAGGGCATTTCTTTCTGTGCCCTGCCAGTTTCTCTCCTGATACAGGTGACATAGGTGGGGCAGTTTGTCTCTAATTTTATCTTTGCAGGATATTTTTCCCCTTCAAGTCTCACCTGCTGAGTTAACTACACCAAAATGCAGCAAGAACATGCAGAAGAATGAGGATAGCTGGAATGTGTGCTCGTCACCTTAGTAGCTGCTAAGATCACTGTCAGAAGAAGAGGAAGCTAGCCCCTAGTTATTTCCTTCAGGCACTCTTGAGTGTAGCGTGACATGCTCCAATTCTGGTGTTTCAAGCTTCTCCTCTTAATCACTTAAGTTCCAAGATTCATACCAGCTTCTAGACTCAGCTGGGAATGCAAAGATTTCTAGTATTTCCTGGAGTTTTGGTTCTAGAGACACCATCCACAGAAAGCGTTGGCTATCTATAAAGGTGAAGACAGGGCATTTATCACCTAGCAACTGATCTTTCTAGTCGTCAGTCCTGCTGCTGGGCCACGGGAACAGAAAAGGGTGCCCGACAGGTGATCCTGACCATTGGCTGTGAGTGATCCTACAGTGAGGGATGTGTAACTAAAAGGTAAAACCTGGAACCAAAGCTAGTGGTAACCCTAGAAATACCGGCAAAGCAGCAAGGGGCTGGGAAGAGTTTTCTGAAGGCATCTTCCAATTACAAGGAAACGACTCCTCTGACAGTTCTCCAGGTCAATTAATTTTTGTGTGACCCCTATTGATGTTGAGTAAAATGCTGGAACCTGTTGTGCCACACCTGTGTAAAGTTTCATTTGGGATGAAGAGGCCTTGAATCGGCAGTGGAAGGGACCTTTTCTTAGAGGATACCAAGTGCTGTGAATGCTGTGTCTTTGTTACAACATCCCTGTTTGTGTCACAGCTGCAGCATTCCTGGCACGTTCTGCCAATTCTCCAATGCTTTTGGTATCAGAGAACTTTTACTTGTCAGAAAACTCTGTGAGGATCCAGTAATTAATTAATTCCATCCATATAAGTATCTAAGTTGGGTAAGCCATAGTGTTATGGTTTAGTGATAACATGTCTTTATTTCATATCCTTCTAAATTATACAGGAGTTACAGTTCAGGCTTCTGTAACACTCTAGAATTAGCCAACTTCATCTTGTGAAAGATTTTTAGTAATCACTGACATGTTCCTACATCTTACTTGTCCAGGACAAACATCTCCAAGTCTAGTCATCCTTTCTTCCTGAAAAAACTTATCGGACTCCTGTCATCTTGGTAAAAATACTGTCTCTTTTATTGTGGACTTTTATACTTTTATTTATGGGGCCTATATTTTCTATTGATCCTTTTAATTTTGAAGTCACCTAAAACTTTGTCTCAGAAGCTTGGTAGCTCTTTATGAAAAATCCCTTTCTTTCTTGAGCATGCTGCTATATTATGTATCTCAGACTCTTTTTAGTTAGATGTGGCCACCAACGTGAGTCTAAACAATAACACATGAACAGAAGAGATATGTGCCCCTTTTCAACCAAGTCCCAAGTATTTGGAGGAATGGATGTCTTCTGTCAAGCCCCCATTTACATGTTTTGTCAACATGATGCAGGAAGGTTAAGACCCTAGCAGATGGCAGAGTCATGACATGGAAGGAGCCTGGGTCCTGAATCACAGTGTGGAGAAGCATAGCTCATTGGCCAGAAACATTAGGCCCTAAACTATCACATGCTTATGAAGTCAGTCTAGCCTACCACAACTATATGATGACCAGGTTTTTTGAAGGTCAGCTGCTGTAAATTCAGATCCGTTTCAACCTGTGCTTATGCAGTTATCTAGTTTCAATATAACCACAGGATATGGCATTGCTAACTCTGTGAAAATGAGTTTAAGTTTTTGGAGGTTTCTTTTTGTCTTTTTCAGTAATGCCAACCTCACTTACAATCAATTTGACATCTCTGACCATGAGAAAAACATCACAATGAGGACATTTAAATCAACAGCATTATATCCATAAGAACAGGGGAATTCAAGGCAAAATGAACAGAAGCTACACATGCTCCCAACACAAGAAGGAATATATACTGACCACGGGCACAGATATCTTTGCATTTGGGTTGTGTTTTGTTTGTGTTTCAGAAGTTAGAAATCTTATGCAGAAACAGAACAGGTAGTCACAAAGGGGTTGTTCATTTCTGTCTTGTCTTTGAAAAAGAGTTAGTGTCATTGATTTTGTAGCGTGGATCCACATTAAACCTAATCTCTAAAGTAATTCCATTTCCTGTTTGTAAAATTCAATTCTGTTTAATTCATTCATTTATTTATTCATCCATCCATTCATTAGCAAACATGTATGAATAGGATGCCGTATACTGAGTACTTTAGCAGGTTTTACGTAACATAATAAGAATTAGAAGATACGGCTCCTGGCCTAAACCACCTTTAACTTACTGTGGAGATAAGCTGTATATAAGAAAAAAAAAATAAATGAAATGTCAAACCTTAAATAACAAGGTCAGACTATCAAATGAGCAGTACAGATATTAAGTGTCAAAGAGTTCCCAGGAAGGAGATTGACAAATCAAATTAACTAGCATAGTGTTTATTGAGCACCTAGCATGTGACATTATATAGAGCTGTTCTCATAATTATTTAATTTCCACAAGCATCTATTCTCTGCCTAGCTGGGGATGAAGAAGACTGCAAGAGGCTTACTGAAGAGGAGAGACCCAGTGATAGGTATTAGGATGTAAATGACAGTGGTATTTGCCCTAACTGAAAGCCCTGTTTCATCAATTCTTTGAGGGGAAGAACAGCTCCTTACATTTCTTCATGCCTTTTTCCTCTCATCATCTGAGTTATCCCCATAAAGTCCCTTTGGACTCCCTGAAGATTGGTTGATTATTAGCTTCCTCACAGTGTGGCTAGGCATTGTTCAAAAAGAAAGCATTTTTACTCAGGTGTTTGGTAAGTGAAAGGGATCTAAGCTGTCAATAGTATCAGGTAGTGATCTATTTCTGTATCTTTTCCCTGTCATTTCAGGGCAACCAAGGGAAGATAATACTCTGGACTTCTTGGGTAGGCAGTAGGTTTGTACCTGTCAGAAGGCACTACTGCCCCAAATAGGAGAGAATGAGCCTTCATTCCCCCATTTTTCATGTGGGAAAGAATGGGTACAGGGAGGTGTATTTAGTGTGAGTAAATGCTTAGCTGGTGTATAATCGTGTTTATTTTTTGTGTGTGACCATGGTGATGTGTTATATATGGGAAAGCTCTAGGTATTAAGAAATACTCACCGAAGTAGATACAGTCAATAGTCATGCTACCTTGCAAACTAGTCTTCAAAAGGATCAATAAATGTGATAAATTTGGCAAGTGTCAATAATATTTGAATCTACGTAGAGGTTATACAAATGTGCTTTGTATTCCTCTCTTAATTTTTCTGCATTTTTGAATATTTTCATAGCAAAAAGTTGGTTAGAAAATGCCAATCTATAGTGGGGCAACTGGAAGAGTTGGTTGAATGCTCCCCACTCACACCTGTCTGCACTTGCTCTCATTAGTCACTTGCTTTCATTAGTTGACCTCTGACATCCTACCATCAAGAGCCTCAACTGATTTAGCTGAAGAGTTTTATTCATATTAAAATGTACACACATCAAACAATATTGGTAATTAGACTATATTATGCACAAATAAATACATAAGTACAGTTGTTGTTTACAGTTTATAGGAGGGAAAACATAAGAAGATGCTATAAATCACAATAGGGAGAAAGAAAGGTGCACACGGTGGTTGGGAGCAGAGCTGGTCAAAGAGCACTCTGCAGCGATGATGACACTGCAATCTGTACTATCTAATAAGGCAGCCACTAGCTCCATCTAACTATTGGGTACTTGCAACCTGGCTAGTGTGACTAAAGAACTGAATTCTCAATTTTATTTAACTTTAATAAATTCAATCTTATGACAGCTACACATGGCTAGTGGCCACCACATTGAATCAAGTGGCTTTACAGAGACATGAACTTGGACAGACAGAATGAACAGTTCCTATAAGTGAGTTGGTAACGAAGAATTCCCACTTCCTAAGGAAGTGAAAAGATGCGTTAAAATATATAGTTGAGGGGGAAGGAATTAAAGAGGGAACGTGGTAGTTCTTAATGGTTTAAGAACACTGAAGGTCAAACATTATTAGGAATGCTTGTCCTTGGGTAATATTTACAATTGGTCAAGTCACAACTGTTGCACAATAGATCTGCTAGGTATCAATTTTTCCTGTGTAGTTCACAAGTGCAACATATTTATTACTGAGTATATAATGTGTAGGGAGGGGAGTGCATCAACTCACCAAGATATCACCAGGCCCACTGAGTAGGTGAGATGCTATAGGCAGAGGTTTATGCCACTCCTCCCTTCATCTCCTCTACCTCCTATCTCACCTATAGCTTTAGCCAAGAGTAAGGGGATGCTTCCCACATGGCCACGGGTTGAAGTGCTACCCCTCAGTGGCCTGAAGTCACTTACATGCAGGCAAATAGGATTCTAAAACTACAAGGAAAGAAAGAAAAGGACAAACTTAAGAAGAACCAGGAAAAGACTGAATTCATTACATAGGTCTGGTAGGCTTTCAAACCTACAGTCTCAAAAGTCTGTCTCTTGATGACTTTATTTTTCTTCCAATTTTTTAATGTCATTGACTCTGCCTAAACACAGGACAAGAAAGTGTGATCTCATCCCAGATCTCATCCCAAGAACAAAGAATAGACCATGGGACAGCCCACTGCAAAGACAGAGATTAAACCTCATGCTAAGCACAGTAAGGTGGGAAGGAGGGACTCAACCAAAGAGAGGGGTGGCAATTCCCCACAAGAAACAGAACAAAACTAAATTAGCATTGTTAGCTCAAGTGATGAAGCTGAATCTTCTTGGAGTGTCAAATAGTTTTTCTTCTGTTTTATATATTAAAGCCTCATGGGCACTTTATTGTTTTTGTGGAGTTAAGTGGATTCACATGTTAAATTAAAAAGGTGGGGCAGACAAGGGGATTTTGTTTGTTTCTGGTAGTTGGCAGAATATAAAAGGCCCTGGACTCAGAATTGGAAGGCTTGGGCTCAAACCCACACCCTTTCTGGTACTGGCCAAATACCCTTGGGCAATCACTTAAATACCCAGCCCATCTCCTTCATTGGTGGTTGTGGCATCCCTTCTCAAGCAGAACTGAGAATTAAGTTTTAATGTCCTTACCCAGTGGTTTTCCAACTTGAGTGTGCTCAGAAATCACCTTGAGGGTTGGTGAAAACAGAGCAGAGACCAGTCCCCAGAGTGAGGTCTGGAGAATGAGAATTTGCATTTATAACAAGTTCCCAGGTAATGCTGATGCTGCTGATCTGAAGACCACACTCTAAAAACTAGTGCCTTATGGCATAACTTGTGTGTGGTGAATGAATTTTCTTCCTCTGCATCTAGAATGGTACTAGCTGTATATCATCCTTGAGGGAATGGAGAAAACCAGTCACTCAGATCATGTCTTTTAAGACTATTTTCATATGTATATCAGGAGGGTCCTAAGGATGAATGGAGAGAAAAAGTGTGAGGTCCATTCACAGCCACAAAATAGCATCAAGATATGCGAGCCTTTGCAATGATCAACTATCAATTGATGGATTTTCCCCACTTTTGCTCTTTGCTTTACAGCTTGACATCCTTGGATTTCTTTGCTTTTGGAGCAGTGGTTTTGCCTTGAGCCATGCATCAGAAGCACCTGTAAGGTGTGTTAAACACAAATTGCTGGGCCCCTACCCCAGAGTCTCTGATACAGAAGGTCTGGGAAAAGACCTAAGAACCTGTATCTCTCATAGGTGCTAGTGATGCTGTTGTCCTAGGACCACAATTTGAAAATACTCTTGCGTGTCTCATAAAGTTACCATACACAGGGAAAACAGAACATTGTAGCAAAGTGTGTACCTTTATTAACAAAATAATTTATTACAAAATTTTGCAACTAATATTTTGTAAATTAAGGTACATTGAGCTAAAATTTCTCATTTTCTCTGTGTATGGAGACTTTTGTGAACACCCCGTATTTGTCCATTCAGCCCAGCTTTCTTTTTTTTTCTTGAGACAGAGTCTTAATTTGTCACCTTGAGTAGAGTGTCATGATAACATAGCTCACAGCAACCTCAAAATCTTGGGCTGAAGCAATCCTCTTGTCTCAGCCTCCCGACTAGCTGTGAGTACAGGTGCCCACCACAACACCCGGCTATATTTTAGAGATGGGGTCTCGCTCTTGTTCAGGCTGGTCGTGAGCACCTGAGCTCAAGCAATCCACCTGCCTTGGCCTCTGAGAGTGTTAGGATTACAGGCGTGAGCCACCGAGCCTGGCCTGTTCCATTTTTCTTTTTCTTCAGCTTTCCGAGCCTGTAGTCCAGGGGTTAGCAAACTGTAGTCACCCATTTATAAAGTGTTATTACAATATACATGCATCCATTCATTTATATATTACTGATAGCTGCTTTCAAGCCGCAATGGCAGACCAACAGAGACCATGGGGCTGCAAAGCCTCAACATTTACTGTGTGGCCCTTAATAGAGAAAGCTGGCTAACTTAAGCTGTAGTCTTCCTTAGTCGCCTTAAACATAGCATTTATTAAGCATCTTTAATTTTAAAAAGTGCTTAAAGTGTATTCTTGTATTTTACCACATTTGCATTTATCACAATTAAATAAATGGATTCTGGGTCCCTTCTGGCTCAGGAGTTAAAGTAATTTGCCAGGGGCACATAGAAACTGAGTCAGGGCCAGGTACATAGTTTGTGGAGGCCAATGCATAATAAAATTGTCAGTCCTCTTGTTTGAACATTAAGAATTTCAGATGGCGAGAATAAAGCGCTAAACCAAGTGTGAGGTCTTCCAAGTGCAGGCCCTTCATGACTGCACAAGTGGAATGTCCAGGCAACTGGCCTTGACCTTAGAGAAGCATCCAGTTCTGAATGCCCGGCTCCAATGGTTGGAGCTCTCTGCTCCATGGCTGACCATACATCAGCCAAGAGGTATTTTTATGGAGAACTACTGGAGCTTTCTTTTGGAGGTGGAATCTCTTTTCTTGAAAAGCCATCCTGAGTCTATTTGTATTTCCCTAGACCATGACTTCCTTAAACTATGAGTCGTATAATATCCTTGGAGAAGGAATATCTATATTTCAAAAAAATCTTGGTATCCACCCAAAAGCTTGGAAGCCACTAAAAAAGGCAACTGTTTATTTATATAAAAGTCTCCTCCCTTTGTCCTAGAGAGATTTAAAAAAATCTTTTCAATAAATCACTTTCTGATTTGTGGATATCAATAAAGGCAAAAGTACAGAAAGAGATAGCAGAGATTTCTGTTATAAGTTTACATACGAAAAAAAGCAATAAAGACATTATATCTTATTTTTCTACCATTCAAATATTCATGGATCACCCCAGACTAAACCTGATAGTCTCTTGATAGGAAACCTAGGGTTGTTTCCCAAACTCACAACTGACCGTATTTCCTGTTGGCCACTTCCTCCCTCGGTATTGAGGTGTAAGTGACAGAAGTTCAAAAACACGTGCAAAACTAAGCCAGGGATCATTTCAAAAAATGCAGCATCGTGCTCGTTTCGGCAGCACATATACTAAAATTGGAACGATTCAGAGGATATTAGCACGGCCCCTGCACAAGGATGACATGCAAATTCGTGAAGCGTTCCATATTTGTAAATTTGAAAAAAAATGCAGCATCTTATGTTATTTAATCACTATATTCTCTGAGCATTTAATCCTCTCAAATATTTTGCAATCTCTTCTTTTAATTACAGAGAAAACACATTGGAGTGATGTGGGTGCTCAGGAGCATCCCCTCCTTTTTCCTTCTTTCTGTTTAATCAAGAATTTGAATCACCTTTCAGCTTCCTAATCCTATAATCCTAAAAGGAATTTACTCTGGTCTAAACTGTGCTTGACAAGACTCCGTACAGTAGAAGCTGAGTCCTTTCACAAAGACTGTGAGGGGGAGAAAAAAATCCTAGAGGCAGACTTCCTGGCTTCCTTCCAAAAACTCAGGAAATTGGGGCCATTGAGAGAATCTTCTTTTAGCTGGTATTCTGAAGATACAGACCTGGATGCCCTGTATAAGATTTACCTGCACGGCTTATCCAAATTCTAACTTTCTGCGTGGGTCCCATTCTAGCCATACTAAATTACAAATTGAAGACAGGGAATTTATCTACCTGTCTATCTATCCATCTATTTATTTATTTATATTTAAATCATCCCAAGTGTTTCTCATTTGTACCAAAAATAAAGAAGCACATGGCTAGCTATTCATCTCCTCATTGTACGTTCCTTGTATGACCATATTACTTGTGGGAAGTTTGCTAGTGGTAGCATGGTAACTGAGTTGAAAGATCATAAGTTATAAACATACAGGAACAAGTAGTGATATGGCTAAAAATGCCCTTGATCAATGGATGTCACTGTGGTGGGACTCAGAAAGAATGGGGAGGAACACCAAAACAGGCATCTCTGTCCTTGTAGCCATGCTGAGTTACAGGATAAATGCCCTGAATGAGCGGCTCATCTGAGTTTGGAGTGAGGGTATTTACTCCTCAGAAATCTGGGCACTATCACTACAATGACTAAACCCACAACTATTCTATGATAGCCTGTATTTCCAATATTCTGACATACTGTGTCTATATAACACTCTCATATACTGGGCATCTCACCTCTAGAAGTGTACTAAAATCTTTTCACACAGGCTACAGATCTGAATTTATGCTTCAGAGAATGTGGTCACCATAAACCAACAGAATACTGATTCTCCCTCCCCCATTATTAGTATAAGAGATGTCTCCCTTCTTCTAGAAAGATGGCCTTGCTTTGCCCCCACCCCGCCCCCCGTGCAGCTGTTCCTGTTCATATGCTGACGGTTACACGTCTGCTCGCTCTTTCCTATTTCCCCATTTTCTGAGAGCAAAAACAGTGTTTCCTAGTTTTCTCTCTTCTCTCAGGTGCACCTGCAGTGTTTCTCACACAACTCAATTAATGCTAGAAGCTGGTAAGAGATGATGGCCTCAGCTTGATTCAAGAAACTCATCAGCAAAATGAGCTGATGTGTCCCACACCACATGCTGGGAGGAATACAAATTTGTAACACACCTTATCATCAGCCCTGGGTCGCTAAATAGGGCAGACTTTTTTTTTTTTCTCAGAGTTCCATATGTTCAACTCACATGGATCAATAGAAGCACCATATTGTCTTCACAAAAGCTTTAGATCCTCACCCATTTGAATATACAGAAGGCCCAGATTGTTTTTTCTCAAACACAGGGATGCTCTGAAGCTTCAGCTGCCAGTGTGGGATAGGGAGGGAACCCATGGTAAGTTATGTGGCATCAGATTGCGGGGGACATACCTCAATAACTTGGGTTTTAAATAGACCCCTAAAGGACCTTGTAGCACTTAAAAGCAACAGCTCCGAAGCTCAAACACAATCTTAACCTCTAAAATGCTTTTATGGAAATAAGGCAGAAAATCAAAAGTTAGGAGTGCACAGCTGCCCAACCAGAAGCAAAGCAAAGTCCCAACAGAAACAAGGCAACATGCTCTGGGTGACAGCTGGGTAAACATTTCTGATAAAGGCTCACAGTTTTGATAGAACTGTGTGAGTTCTATCACACTGTGGTACAGTTGGGTGGAATGATAGCTGCTTAAATATCTGTAACCAAAGAGTATGAAGAGGCAGGACATCGACAAACTGCAACAGATGATGAGAAACACAAATAGGGATGGTGATGAAAACAGAACGATATATCTGGAGGAAAGATGAGGATATTCAATCAGAACTTGGACGTAAAGGGGGAGGCTCAGGAATAATGGTTCTTTTCAAATACACAAAGGTTAGACTTCTACTCTACATATAGTTCCAGTGGAGAGAAATAGTCTAATGGATGAAGATAACTGGGAGACAGATTTCAGGGCAAAAACATACAATGTCTTTTGAAAATCAGAACTGTTCAGACATGGAGAAGCCGCTGAAAAGTTTAGAAGAGAAAGAATGTCCTTTTGTCCGAGAGTCCTTTACGAGGTGGAAAAACAGAACAGCAGACCTCCAGGATCCCTTCATGATCCTATTCAAAGACTGTGTGGGAGACAGTCCTTATCTTTTCATCCTACCCTCTTCAGCCCACTTGCCAGGAGTTGACAATGAAGTAAGTGAAATCAGTAATGTTGAGAGGATCAGATTTTAAGGTACTCATGAAGTCCTCCTGTGACTGTAGGTTCCTTCCCAGAACTTCCATAGAAGTAGTGATGCTTCTATCAGGGAGTTTGTGTAGGGAGGGTCAGGTGAGCAGGGAGGAATGGGGAAGAGATTTTGACTCTGCCATATTACTAACAATTACACCAAATCCCCTTAAAGAAGGTCATTGGATTTGTCTCTCAATATTTAATAAATAGCTTGTAATGTACACAATGTGTTTTTCCTCTTTGATGGAAAGAATAAAGCTAAATATTTTAGTTTTCTTAAAGAGAAATCACTTAGTCCTCAAATCAAATGCCAAACTCAACATTGTTAGGTTTATAAGCCACCCTAAAATTCTTAGCTGCTTGTCCAGTTGGAAGAAAGGGTAGTAATTTATGAAGTGAATACACCCTACCACCACTGCCACCTTCCCACTGGGAGGCAGCATGGGGTTATGGAAAGAGCACTTGTTTATGAGTCCAAATTCTTGCTCCAACTTGCTATGGCACCTTGGGCAGCCATTTGACTTCCTCTGTCAAAGGTCACTGCCAATTTGTAACTCAGCCACAATCACTCAATAGAGAAAATGGAATACCATTTGAGCATCCAATTACATTTGAGAATCCACACTCAGAAAGGGAGAATAGATTAAAAATTCATGCTACTCTGTTGGTTTTAAGTTTCCAAAATTCTCAATACTTGAGTAAACACTTCTATTCACAGCATTTGATGTGAACTTATAGTTTTCAGTTATGTTTTTAGTAATGAATTGTACCTAAATGGTCTGTTTCAATGGCTGAAAGATATTTAGATTTTCTTGATGGTCCTTTGTTTATTCTTAGAGAATTTTATACAGTATTTGCTTCATTTTAATACATAATTTAATGGGATAAAGTGGGAGGATGCATTTTCTAAGTTTCTTAAAGGAGTCTGGAAATTACCATGGACAGTTACTATTTTTCAGACCACATATAATATTTAGATACATATGTAGTATCACTGCAGACATTAACCGATACAAATAAATTCTATATGCCCACAATTAAACAACACAATTTTTTTTCTCTTAATATGACAAGTTTTGCACCAAAGTGGGCTTTCAAGCATGCAAATTAAATTTCATGACAATCCAACAAACACAATATCACTACCACAATTAAGAAGAATGCTACATGGATGAGTGAAAAAAAGTAAGATCACCAGGAAAACAAGTCAAGGCATTCCCTGTCTCCTAGGGAAGCAAATTGCAAATTTCCTCTGGGAAGAATATGTAAAACAAATTTGTATTTACAATTGCTTCCAGTGCCACTGGCTAAATTGAAGTCATTTCGCCAAGCTTCACAAAGAAAAAGCAAGTACCATCTCTTGCATTCTCTGGCTGGTTCTGGCAAACAGCTTGGAGAGAGGGGAAGTGACTTGCTGGATGTGATGAGTTAGGAATCTATGAGGCTATTGAATGGAAACTCAATTGAAATTGGAACAGCTTTTTATTTCTTATTTCAGCCCTCAATCATCTCTTTTCATCTAAAGGTTCTTTGCTTAAACTTTCTGCTTAGTTGCAAGTAGTGTTCTCACTGGCGTAGATCAAGAACGGAGATCTGAAACTATTTAAGTGTGCCCTACAATGCCTGTTTAACCTTAGTGTAAAGAAGTGGATGGAGTCTGATATATGCCATACTCACGGCATCAACTCTCCAACTGTTTTGACCGCATGAGACAGTAAGCAATACATTTTTCATAGTGATTCTGTGCACACATACCAATGTGTATTTGTGTGTGCATTTCACACATGTTAAAATAAGAGTTTTAAGAAACAAAATTTGTACTTACTATGTTTGATGCATTTTGATATTTCCCTCTCTCCCTCCCTCTCTATTTCTCTCTCCTTTTTTTCATCCTTTCTTTTGCTAGTATTAATCCAATAGATTAAATTCATAATCTGCTAAGGAGTCAGGAATCCCAGTTAGTGAAAACGCAAGACAAAATATCTTATAAGAAAAGCTCAAAAGTGAAAGACTTGTTGACTTCAGGGTGAGGAAGAACATTGATTGTGCAGCCAGGAGACTAAGGGTCTATTCTTGTTGACCATTAACTCGGTGCACTCATTAGAAAGCATGGTGAAAGCTCTCCGTGTTTGCATCTTACCTCCCCCTGTTACAAGTTGTGTGGATTTAAGCAGGTTACCAAACCTTTCCATGCTTCAGTTTCTACATCTTCAAGAAGAACATTCATAAATCCTACCCCAAGGGTTATCAGCAGCATTTAATGAGTTAATATAAAAATATCACTTAGAACAGTATTAATGCCTGGTCTTTAGTAAATGTTGTCCAATATTCTTCTATTTTTTTTTTGTTTGTTTGTTTTTTTGTTTTTTTTGTTTTTTTATTAAATCATATCTGTGTACAATAATTCAGTCATGGGGTACAGTGTACGGGCTTCAGATACAATCAGAGATATTTTCATCAACCTGATTGTGATAGCATTCAAGAGACTTTCTCATTACTTTGTGGGAACAATTTTGATCCGTATTTAGAAGTTTTCTCCTAACCCT
>CAUYRH010091568.1:0-41702 GCA_963574655.1 Perodicticus potto | reverse complement strand
TAATCATCAGAGAAATGCAAATCAAAACTACTTTGAGATATCACCTAACCCCAGTAAGATTAGCGCACATGACAAAATCCCAAAACCAGAGATGTTGGCGTGGATATGGAGAAAAGGGAACACTTCTACACTGCTGGTGGGAATGCACACTAATATGTTCCTTTTGGAAGGATGTTTGGAGAGTACTTAGATACCTAAAAATAGACCTTCCATTTGACCCTATAATTCCTTTACTAGGTATATACCCAGAAGACCCAAAAATCAGATTATAACAAAGACACCTGTACCAAAATGTTTATTGCTGCCCAATTCATAATTGCTAAGTCATGAAAGAAGCCTAAGTGCCCATCGACCCACAAATGGATTAATAAATTGTGGTACATGTACACCATGGAATATTACGCAGCCTTAAAGAAAGATGGAGCCTTTACCTCTTTCATGTTTACATGGATGGAGCTGAAACATATTCTTCTTAGCAAAATATCTCAAAAATGGAAGAAAAAGTATTCAATGTACTCAGCCCTACTATGAAGCTAATTTACAGGTTTCATATGAAGGCTATAACCCAACTATAGCACAAGAATATGGGGGAAGGGGCAAGGGAGGGGAGGGGAGAGGGGAGGTTGGGGTGGAAGGAGGTTAATTGGTGGGCCCACACCTAGGGTGCATCTTAGAAGGGTACAGGCGAATCTTACTAAATGCAGAATACAAATGTCTTCATACAATAACAAAGAAAATGCCCTGAAGGCTATATTAAATAGTTCGATGAAAACATTTCAGATTGTATATGAAACCAGCACATTGTACCCCTTGATTGCACTCATGTACGCAGCTATGATTTAATAATAATAAATAAATAAAATGCATTAAATACACAAATAATAAATATAGAAAATGAATGCTGAGTTTCCTTCTCAGTCTGTCATCCATTACATTTTTAGCATAGATCCCACCATACCTCTTCTGGTCCATACAGACACAGCTTCATGATAAATTCAGCCCATTAGTCAGTCGACTTCCTACTCATCCTTCAAGACCCTAGCCAAGCCACTACTTCCCACCCATCGTCACTCCTCCATGTTCTACAGAGCCACGGAGGCACTGTTGTCATCATTAGTCACACCTACAGCCTTTGTCTCCTTCCCCTTTGGGTAGTCCCTAAGGATAGTCCCAAGTCACATTTAATTGTGAGTAATGGTGGCTTAGTAAATATTTGCTGAATAAAAAGTAAAATTCACAGAGAGTGAGATAGGCTGAGTTTCTCTCACAGGTGACGTGGTGGATCATAGCTGATATTATATAACTCTTTAAAACATCTGAAGAGAAGCTGTTATAGAACCAGGCTCTACCCTTTCTGCTGGGGCTGCAGCTGTGACCATCCTTCAGGATACTGTTCTATTGTACCCCTAGGACTTAGCTTTCAACTTTCCCACTTTCTTGACATTAACAAACTTCTTTTAGACCCACTTCAAATGCTGCCTTTGTTTATTCACTTAAACATCACACCTGCCCCTGTGAGGGCTGTGAACACAATTTCACAGGATGAAGAAGACAGACTGTCAGCCTCATAGAGCCTCAGCCTAAGATCCTCAGAGTCCTGAGCTTGTGTCGGAAATGTTTCTATACTGTTCTTCCTAATGCCCTGGTCAGAATCCATCACTACTTTCTTTGTGCTCTGGCCACACTTTCCTGGTAACTACATCTGGTGCTTCTTCCTTACATGGAGCAATGTGTGGTTATGTGTCTGTTGTTAACCCTGCCTAGATTTATAGACAGCATGTTTTACATACATTCATTCACGTATCATGAATGAGTAATCTTGACGGAATGAGAAGAAGATTTTATTTTTAACATAGAAGATATTTTGCTGTGAAGAGTTCAGTTTAAAAGGATGTTGATTAGGTACTAGGAAATATTCAATAAGAGTGATAAATGGCTGTTTTGCTTCAGTCCAAGAGGACAGTATGCAGTAACGCTGATCTGTGAATGGTGGTGTGAAACAGCATTCATGCATGTCTCAAAGTGGCTCAGTCAAATGAGCACCTAGATACCAAACAAGTCTCCATAAATTCATATTCCTTCAGACTCTGCCTTTTGGTTCAGCTACTACAGATTTAACTTTTTCCTTTAGGACTTGGTTAATTTTTATTTCACTTGAGCTGTACAATACTTGGAAGCATCAACTAAAATAACATTCATGTTTTCCTTCAGCAAGGCTTCAGGAGCAGAACTGTCATCTGAAAGTGCATTCTCTCCACACACCAATCTATGAGAAATGCACACTTGGAACTCAGCATCATTTTCAAAGGACAGCAGCTTCTGTGGATTCCACCTCAAGGTAAGCAGCCTGATAACCAAATTAAAACCATGTTCTAGGGCCAGATCCCTGCCTGTGCTCCTGCCCCCTCCTTCCCACTGACTCCTGGACTCGGGTCTCCCTTCTTCAGGAGTTAGAATCCTGAGTGAAAGCCCATGTTCTCGGGAACTCTCTTTTCTTCATTTCAAGGACAATTCCAGAAAATGGCACAGTGTCTTTTAAGACAATGTCATGTGAAAGTGAGTCCTCAGAGCCAGAACTATTGCCTCCATGTGTCCTGGGAGGTAAGGCCTCAATGAGAGATCCAGATGCCTAGGAACACCGTCTGGGTTCCAGCCTATCTGGAGAGCATGAGCTTCATTCTGCAAGTCTCTCTTTCTCCCCAGCAGTGACCTCCCAACTTACCTGGTCCCCCACCCCAAAGTTTAGCAGCCTTAAAACTGACTTTCTGATTTTTGTTTATATACCATAACTAGAAGTCAACCTCCTTTGTAATGGTGGTAAAAGGAGTGATTTCTAGCTACAAAATTGTTAGACAAGGTAGAGCCTGACATTTATTTTATGGTAGCAATATAAAAGTGTTGTTGTTAGGCTACTAGTACTGACTTACAGGATAAGTCAGCATATGACTTATTTAAAGTAAACTACTTTTAAGTACCTTGAAGGACTCACAAAATCACCACCTCACACACTGATTAGAAACCATTCCTGTCTATATGTTTATTAAGTATAGATTGCAACTTTGACAGTGGTTGTTATGTATGTATATGTATGTATATAGGGGTGTATGTTTATATACACATATATATGTCAAAATACAACTGCATTATCTCCTAACTACTTGATATTTAATCCTTAGCTCTCTTTTTCCTTATGTCTTCTCTCCTGTTCATCCTAGTATTTTAATACTATGCTGTACAATTTTGTGATTTTTATCTCAGGTTTATTATGTGAAAATGATATTCATTATTTGGATCAGAAACATCATTTCTTCTTATAGTTACTAATTTGTTACTCTCATATTCAAAAACACTCCTCTGCATGTTAGTAACTTCTAAATTAGGTCTGAACTTTGGACTTAACTATGTAGGAGGCCCACTGATGTAATTAAGGAATACACTAAAAAAAAATATTAGCTTAGAAGTACTGCTTTACTTCTAAAGCATTAGAAGTGAACAGCACCTTGTGGGCAATAATGTCACAAAGGAAAATAAATAAAAAAGGAAAAGGTCAAAGAACTGGGAGACTCACATACAGAACTTTCTCAGTCACCTATTTCTGTCACAGCCAAGGTGCCAACAGCCTGTGTCTGCTCCCACAGGCACAACTGTTTCTCTTTCAAGGAATGCCTCCAGCAAGGGAAATGCTCTCCTAGGTCAGGTTACTCCCTTCGGAAACTGACAAATCAATTGTTTCAACAAGCCAAACACTAGTGGATAGAAACAATGCAGAACCACAACTGCAGGTGTCATTTATTTATATCATGAAAATAAACAGCCCACCAGTATACGGGAGAGTCCATCGGAGAGGATTAGACCTCGTTAGGCTGGAGGCTGCTAGTTAATTCTGAAGCCTCTGACAACAGTATCAAGTGTGTTCCCTCCGGAGAAGGGGCAATAGCAGCAAAATCTCCTAGGAGTCTGACTACTGCAGTCTCAAGACAAATACTCAATGTGTATGCACTGTTTTTAATGAAATTACAAGGAAAAGGGACTATGCATCTGGGTCTCTGAAGAGTAAACAACTTGCTTAGTTAAGGGTGCCCAAAGTTCTAGACAGATGGCTGGAGCCCACAGTGTTAGCTGTTGTTCTGTATTGAGGCAGATTACTTGTAAAACCTTAAGAAAAATAGATGCCTTTTATTTAGAGGCACTACCGGATATGGCTGAAAGGAAAAAAAATTAGAATAACAATCTTTTCTACAGTTGTGTTCCCAAGTTTCTGCTTCTTTCTGTGGAAGGGAAGCTGATGGCCCCTTCTCATTTCAGAGTGTACGAGGGAATTTCACTTTTGCTTAATGATATACTACAAACTATAGAGAAATACTCCATTCCAAGTATCTTATGTACAGTATATAATTTGCTTTTCACATAATCCTGTGTGGCATTTATTATTTTACCTTTCAAAGGCCAAGATACTGAAGCACAGTGAGGTTATCTGACTTACCCAAGGTCACAAAGACAGTAGCCAGGCTAGGTCCTGACCCCCAGTGCCAGACTGCAAAGCCTGGGCCTTCCATCCAGAGTGCCAGATCCTGGATATACCCACTGCAATTGGCCACACGTTTATTCTGCAATTATTTATGAAGGGTTCACTTTGTGCCAAGGACAGTACTAGATATCAGACACACATAAATACAACACAATCACAAATAACTTGAGAGAGAAAAAGAGCAGGAGGAGGTGGCAGAAGAACGCCTATGGAAACAACTAGCCAGGCTGGGAAGGAAGAGTGAGCTGTCCACAGGCAGGAGGGCTCATGAGGAGCCAGCAGTGTGGTGGGTACAGCAATGGCCCCGCAGGGATGTCCAAGCTCGTCCTTGGAACCGTGAACGTGCTACCTCCCATGGGCAAAGGGACTTGGCAGGTGTGATTAAGTGAAAGCTCATGCCAGGTGGAGATCATCCTGCACCACACCCAGATGTGCCCAGTGTGATGACAAGGGTCCTCGTGAGTGAAAGAGGCAGGCGAGTCAGCGAGGGACATGCAGCAGTGGGAGCAGAGCTGAAGGGCAGGGACAGCTGGCTGCACGGGCACAGGAGAGGAGACGAGGACACAGACCATCCCTGAAGCCTCAGAAAGTAGTGGCGTGCTGCCAACACCCGCCGTGAGCCCAGCCACACACATTTGGGGCTTTTTGGCCTCTAGAACTATATCGTGAATTTGTTTTGTTTTCAGCCACTCAATTCGTGGTGACTGATTCCAGCAGCAGGACACTAACACAGGTGACAGGAGGGAGCTGCCTGAGTCACATGCAAAGGCAGCAGGCACAGACGTGCAAGGCCGCGTGAGAATGCCCTAGTCTGGGGATTTTCAGCCGAGGCAGCCTCGACAGGCCTGAGCTGCCAGCAGGACCCAGGCCCAGAGGGTGGCCACCCAAGTCACCACCCACATACAGATGAAGCAGCTGTGTCCAGAGACACCTGTGTCCTATTAGACAGCTTTCATCAGACTGCTTGAAAGGGATGTAATATTATGGCAAGTCTAAGTCTCAATGCTCAAAGGAACATTAGCTATAAATGCTGATCTATGGGCCTTTAACAACTCTGGAGTTTACTGCTCTGCTCACGCACACAGCAGAACTGACCACTCTGGCATTACAGGAATAATGAAAAACCTTGGCTATATTCACTACATTCTTACCCATCTAAACAATGCTAACAGGAAAATGTTACCCTTTGACTCAATTTCTAAGCCAAAAGCCATTTTAGATGTTTGGAGGAGGGTAAGGAAAGAATGGCTTTCAGGCAAGCTAGCTAACCCTGGCATTTCCCTGACTGAATCCTCCAGGCCTGGTTCCCTGCACAGCAGACTCAGAAACACAGTCTAGTGGGAACTGCAGAGTAAACCAGACTCATGGATGTTAAAGCAAACTATAATATTTATAGAACTGAAATATGGTATCAGATCACCAATTAACTACTTTATAATGAGAGATAAAATCATCCGGTAGATCAGATAACACCATTACCCTGCGTCACGTACTGTATTGGCCATCGTGAAGCAGAATTCTCAGGAGGCTACTGTGTGGACACCAAACGAGGATGGGGGAGTTAGCAAACGATTCAAGGGCTAAGGGCCCTGGGCTCTTGAGAATCATCTCTCCGTGATAGGGACAGAACTGCCTAGCCAGGCTGGGGTTGGGTGGAGTGAGCATCTACCAGCTTCCTGCAGCCAAGCAGCGCTGTTCCTAAATCCTAAATGATACAGATGAAAGTTCGCAGATGACACACTCGCTGTGCGTTACACCTCACATCACAGCGACTTACAAAAGCCTGTCTACCTTGCTCTTAGAACTGCAGAGATCAAGTGCTTAAAAAATGCTGAGTCAGTCATCTGAACACTGCTGTTGTGCAGCTGGAGCACAGCAACCTGAAGGAAGAGGGAGATTTTGCTGGTTCTGCAGTAGAGAAGTGACCAGCAGGATCTGAAGAAAAGTCCTGTGTACACAACTGACAGACATGACGATGGCTCGGGACAATAGCTTCCATGTTGCTTTGCCCTCTCTGTGATCACGGCTCTCTGTCTCCCTCATAGATTTTTCTTCTTTCTACAACACTTTGAATATAAGCTTCGTCCATGATTCTGCCCCCAAGCCTTTCCGAATCTCTCCCTATATTCCACCCCTCCCTGCCCGAGAAGGTGCCACCCCTTCTACAGTTTCCAGGACCACTCCTGTGTGTGGTCTGGAGGTAGCGCCTGTCCCCCTCTGCACAGAACTGACTTACCAGACACTTGTGAGCGACTGCAGTGTTTATCTTTCTGGACGCCCTGCCAGTGAGACAAACACACCACGTCCACGGATGACACTGCAGACAGTAAGCCCCTGTTCTAGAGGAACCAAAGCTCCTGGGATGGTCACAGATGGGGGTGAATGGAGTGGGGGCATGGGCCAGCACAGCAGGGGAAGGGAGGACACAGCAGGGTGGAGCAGTAGGGGTGCTGTACACGGAGAGGGGGAGTCCCCCGGAGCGGCATGGACAGTGACTGGGGAGACACCTCAGAGCAGGGCGCCCACCTGCAGCCCCCAGCGCATGCTGATGATTAGAGGACTGGTTTGCTTATTTGTGCACAGACCTTTTCATTCATTCCTCAGCTGTTGTTAGTGTTGGTGTATTTAACGTGTGGCCCAAGGCAACTCTTACTCTTCCAATTTGTGAAAGACAAAAAAAAAAAAAAAAAGGCTGGACACCCCAGTCTTAAAGCAAGCAATTCCTAAGAGGAAGCGCACAAACTTGGAGGCCCAGATACCATGGCTGCTCAGCGCCTAAGAGGTTACAGAGCCTTACGGATCTGTTCCGTGAAGGGCCACACCTACTGCCATCACCCTAACCCTGACTCCTACTGTCTCAGCAAGTCACAGAGGTAGATTCCCAATACTTCTCTCCCTAGGTCCCCTCTCTTCTCACTCCAACCCATTTGCCAAGTGTTTGATCATTCCAAAAATTCAGCCCTTATAATAAAACTTTCTTTGCTCAAAACCCCTCAAATGCAGGTTACTCCCCACCCCACTCCTCTACAAGTGCCTATTAAGCCCATCCTCCTCCACACCTCATGCTCTTAGGTCCAGCCAAACTCAACTATGGACCCTCAGGCATATTTGGGCTCTTCTATTAAAAAGCTTCAGTATTTGAAACACTGAAGAATCAAAGTTTTCCAGTTCAACTAGAAAATACTCCATAGGTCTTTGGCTCTCTAATCTCATATGAAAGGCTGAATCAACATTCTAAATATTTTACCTAAATTTCAAAATACCTGGCAAATTCAAACTTAACGCCTCACAATCAGTATCACCACTCCCAATGATTTTATTTTTTCATGCAATTGCAACCAACGTTCTAGACTTATTTTTCTCAGCTAATATTTAAATATCTTTTTGAAATTTACCAGGAAAAATATTGGAATTACCGAGGTTTTAAAAAATGATATTACTACGTTTACCCAGGTTAAAAATATATATATCAAAACTGTTCTGTAAACCTAAGAAAAGGGGGAAAAACGCATCCTTGAAAGTTAGAAAGCCTAACCACATTCCAAATGCCTCCAAGAAGATGTTTCAGTGGATGATGACCAGGATAACAGGCAAGGGGAAGGGACCTTCTGCTTACCCAATGTGTGGTGAAAATAAAGCACCTTTGAAATTCTTAAAAGAGTGTTGCTCATAGTGAGAAATTCAGAAGACATACCTGTGGCTTCTCTATTCCAGAAAGAATGTCTTGCACCCTCTTTACTTCCAACTCATACTCTGCATTGCAAAAAAAGAAAAAAGGAAAAACAATACCATTAGAAGACAGTAAGGTTGTCAAATTCTTTCCCTAAGTCCTTTTAACTAGGGTTATCATCAAACCAGTCACCTGTTACCCCCACAAACATGATAAAGAAAATTGGGAATGAGGGTGTCTTAGAGGCAGGGGTTTTGGTATGGTCCTCAGGCAGCCACTGGAGCATTTCAGTGGAAGGACCAACATGATCTTATTCTCAGTTTTAAAAGATCCGTGGTTTCTGCATAAACAATGGATGTAAGCAAGGTAAGCACACACAGAGAGAGAGCAGCTGGTTTACCAGTGCCGCAGTCCAGGCGGAGAACAGGGTGGGCCTGGGCAGCAGTTGATAGTAAACATGGTGAGAAAGGACTAGTTTTAGAAATGTAGGGACTGAAGGATTGGATGTGTTAGGTAAGGGTGAAGAAATGTGAAGAACCAAGGATAATTCCTAGATGAATGATGGTGTCTTAATAGATAGGGTGTCTAAAAGATAGGGAAATAGGCATGTTTCAGGGTGTGGCAAGAATTAGGTTTTAGAAATGGAAGGGGAAAAGTGCTTTGAGTAGAGAAGACGGGGTGGGAAGGATGTGTACAAAAAAAGGAAATGTTAAGATTTAAACTTAAGAATCCACAACTTATTAGAGTAGCCTCTTGATTTTCACAAGGGAATTAATGGGATTTAATTTTGAGTTTAAAGTAGACTCCACTTAACTGTTCAACCCATGAAATAAATGCTGGAGGGAGATGATTGAGAAGACCTACCTCTTTTCTAAAACATTTCAAATCTAGGGGTGGAGGGATGAAAGGAAATGGGTCATTACAATGCCACATGCGGCAGGTGCTATGGTAAAGGTCATCAGAAAGAGGATTTGAGAAGGATGCCCTAGGAACCAATATCTAGCTGAGCTCTGCGGATAAGCAGGCACTTGGAGGAGAATGCGGAGGACCCAGGGAAGAATGGGCTGGCAAGCTAGCTTCACAGGGCCATTCAGCTTGGTGTCGGTGTCCAACCTTAAAGTTACCTCTTGGAAAAATCCCACCTAACCCTGACCCTTGCCTTCACCTCATTCTTGTCACTTTCTTATCAATTATCAAAATCTGAAAAGAATTCTCTTGTTTACTTATATGTTCTCTTGTTTATAATCATCTTTCCTACTAACATACAAGCTGCAGAAAAGCACAGACACTGCCAGTCGGGAGTAGGCATATTTTCTCCATAAAGAATTAGATAAATATGTGTATTTTAAACCTTACAGGCCAGATACAGGTCTGTTACATGTTCTTTGTTTTTATAACCCTTTAAAAGTGTAACAACCGTCTTAGTTTATAGACTGTACAAAAATAGGCTTTAGGGCAGGCTGCAGTCTGCTGACCCCACGGAGGACACAGCCACCACCCACTCAGCCCTAGCACAGTCCTGTGTGCTCGGAACTCAACAGATACTTCCTAACTAAAAAGGTCAGTATTAAAAATCACAAAAACTAGTTGGCACCACACTAAACTTTAAAAGGACAAGTTCTTCATTTTTCCCCCATTGTGTTCTGTTTAGTAGGAGAACATGTTTACCATTATTCTAGCAAGAACAACAAACAGGCTAGTGGCAATATCATGGTTTTAAAACCTGCAAATTTTTAAAAGAAAACCCACATTCAAAAAGGACCAAGTGTCAAAGGTTCATTAGGATATAGATAATAAATTGTATCCATAAATGAAAAGTGGATATGCCCTCACATTCTCTGGAAGCCCCTATTAAACAAAATGTAAAGTTAATTCTTAGTTAAAAGAAACACAAAACAAACAAAAAAGAATAATCAAAATAAATGAACTGGTTCAGTTGTAGAGAGAAAATTGTCTCAGTTTCTGGAGGATGAAGGACACTGGTTCCATCACATGGCTTCATGCCAATGAACTGAAGGGACAACTGTTTACTTCTGTCACAGACAATACATTTAGATTCCCTTGGCAGGGCAAGATCCACACCCTGTCCTTGGGGCAACAGAAGTGCAAATAGGAATGGGGAGGATCACCTGCTCACTGCACAAAGGGAAGAGTTAAGAAATCTGCAAACACGGGGTCCCAAGGACTATGCGCTAGAAACAGGGTAAGATGGGAGAGTCCCATAAACCCGGAGAGCCCCCACTCCCTGCTTTCAAATATGGATGACAGAAGAAATAGTTATGTTTTTGACAGAAAAAGGAAAAAATGGGGAAAGAATCTAGATTAAAAAGAAAACAGATTTGTCCAACCTTGAAAAGAATTGGGTTTCAGGTAAAAGCCAGAAATACAAGTGAAAGGTCCTGAGATAAAGACATCCTCCACGGAGAGATCAGGACTTCCCTTGTCCACTGCCTTTGGTCACAATCATAAAAACTGACACTTTCTGAGCACCGAGGTATGGGCTGGTCTGTGCATCACCACCTGGCTAAGTTTTATAACCTCCCTTGCAAGACAGTCCTTCTCTGCCCCTCTGCAGTGGTGAGCTCACTGGAGTCTATTTGGCAGATCATAGCTCTCCCCTGTATCTGGTGCCAGGCACGAGTCCTCGCGCTGTCCTTGCTGACTGCAACAAGCCAAGACTCAGAGCTCAGAGAGCAGACATGATTTCCCCGAGGCCACAGCCTTGTGGCTGGTTCCAAAGCAAGTAGAACCTTCCTCACAACAAACAAACAGAGTCTGGGAGCGGCAAGGCGGGTGGAGAGAGAGCAGAAGGCCAAGACTGGGGTTGCCGGCCCCGACGTGGACTCAGGAAGAGAAGGCAGCACAAGAGAAGCCTGAGCCCCGGGAGTGGGTTTGTGTTGGTTTTGTTTTTATTTCAATGTGTTTAGGAGGCACAAGGACGATTCTGCAACATGGCTACACTATACAGAAGTGAGGTGTTGGCTTTTAGTGTAACCATCATCCAAAAATTGTAGATTGCTCCCAAAAGGTAATTTTTTACCTCTTGGGGTTTTTTTTAATTCATAAAAAATTGTCAAATGAACAGAGCAAAGGCCATTGAAAGGCATGTGAGAAAAGGAGGAACAAGAAAAAGTGGGCTATGAGTGAAGAGAAATAAACAAAAGATTCTGAGAAAATCAAAAGAGCAGGGCCTGGAGACAGCGGATAGAGCTGGGACAGTCTGCCTAACCGACGGTCATCACCCTGCCCCCGCAGAGGCGTGGTTCCACTCTGCCTTCTTCCAGAGCTTCTAGTGTCAATCCGGAAGAAGTACAGAAAAGTGCATTTCCAATACATTTATTTAATGCTTTTCCATTTGTGCTGCACAGATAAAAAAAATAAAAACCTAAATAGATCCCAGGCATACAATTTGCACCAAACAAGAGTGAAAATAAAATCTGTTTAACTAAACTAAAGCGATAGTTACTTACCACATGTAAACTGTTAGATGAGGGTTTAACAATCTGGTAGGAAAATGTCAAATTCACAACTCTACTACCTAAATGGAGCAGACTCAGCTCTCAGCCTTCCTCTCCCTAAGCAAGATTTACACCTGTCTGGGAGCAGATTGATCACCACCCTCCCCTAAAACAGCTTCAGAGCCCCGCTGTGTGGAGCCGTGTGGCCCTGCTTCCCACCCACGCACACCCCACATTGGGAGAAGGAAGGACAGCTGATCCTCTCAGAGGTGAACAAAGGAAAGCAGGAGGCTGATCACTGCCTTCAGGACATCGCCTTTGAATCAGGGTGGAAACCATGCCCTTGTCTCCCTACACCCTCTTTAGAACTTCATACTTGGTATGTGTCAGATGAACAAAAGATTGTTCTGGAAGAGGCAGAATTGCAAGGCTCTGGAGCAAGGTCACAGGACATGTTTCTCTTTCGTCCTTCCCAGGGCTGCCTGCCTCTTCCGGTTTCAGCAAGTGAATGAGGTCAGAGGCAAACCATGTGAGCAAACTTCACATTCCTTTTCCCTCACGCTGACGCTGCCATGAGGTAGGCAAATGAGTCAGAATGGTTTTTCCACCTGTTTTGACCTTGCTGGTAGCCCCAGCTGGAATGGTTGAACGTGATAACCCACAGCTTTTACATTACTGTCTTCTTAGAATCTGGAAGGCTTTTCCCCACAGCAGAGATTGGGACTAGCTCATCTCACACACACACACAGAGGTACCACAGGGTACTCTTGGACAGCGTTTCCTCTAGAGAAGTGGCATTTTATTTTACAGATACAGGCATGTTTGAGGGAAGGAAATTTTTTGAAGAAGGGTTAAGATGAGAGTCTCTCACTCAAACATTCCCCCATTCAGGTGAGAATCAGCCTATTTGGACTACCTCTCCCACAAAGAAAGGCAGGGGGTTCAGTTCAAAGGCGCAAGACTTTCTTTCTCCCTAAAAACAAAACTCCTACCAAGAAAATAAAGCATTTTGCTGAGCACAGTGGCTCATGCCTGTAATCCTAGCATTCTGGGAGGCTTAGGTGGGTGGATCGCCTAAGCTCATAAGTTCGAAGACCAAGCTGAGCCAGAGTGAGACCTTCTCTCTAAAACAATAGCCAAGTGTTGTGGCGGATGCCTGTAGTCCCAGCTACTTGGGAGGCTGAAGCAAGAGAATCACTTAGACCAAGAATTTGAAGTTGCTGTGAGCTATGACACCACAACACTCTACCAAGGGCAACAAAATAAGACTCTGTCTCAAAAAAAAAAAAAGAAAGAAAGAAAGAAAAGAAAACATTTTTAGCAAAGGGAAGGTTAAAATAAAAATACACAAGCAAGGCAAATACAGTTCTTTAACATGAAAAAAAAAAAAAACCCACACATATACATACTTGATCTTAGACAAAAGGCCAAGAAGCAATGACAACCCCCAGACAGGAGACGCACCAGGTGGCATTTAAACTTTCCATAAATGATGGTTTTCATGTTTGCTCCAAAAAGAAATGTTAAGTTCAGACTGTTTGAATAACTGCAAGGCCTAAACTAATTAAAATGTCCCCCTTTATAAACACAATTTACTTCTTTGGTTTGTTTCACATTTTTTCCTTCTTAGAAAAGAAACACAGCTCCACACTTAGCTGCTAGTTATAGAGGATTTTTATGGTTGTAGCAGCCCGTCATTCCAAGGTGATGACGTCGGCATCATCTGTCTGAGCTGCTGAGTGCTCATCCACAGGGCTCGAATGCAGATACGCCCGTCATATCATCATGTGCCCTCTCAGATTCACCAAAGAGCTGCCAGAGCTACTCTTCTCAACAGATCACCTATAATGCACAAGGCATGGGAAAGTATTACACTTCTGATTCTGCCCATTTGGGGGACAAGAAGCTTAAAGTCAACAGTAAATACTCAACTTAAGGACTAAATAGAAATAAATACTTTTAGGTGGAAAAGAAAAATGAGTTAATAATAAGAATAAGCCAGACACCCAGTCAGTGGCTATAAATGCAGAAGAGAGTGAATAAGGGTAAAGGGAAACAATTGAAGAATGCTGTTGAATTGCTTTTCTACTCAGAAAAAAATATATATATTGCCTGTCTTCATTTTTAAAGTATTACTTACATTGAGAAAAAAAGAACCAATGATAACATATAAAAGTGGGATTATTTACCTGAAACTTCCACACAGTGATTATGATCCACAGTTAATGCGTTTAAATACGAATATGAAAGATAACTGGACTCACGAACCAAAGAACAAATTTGCATAAGAGGTACCTTGAGATATCACTCATCCTAATAGTAAAAATATAAAGATGAATATCTCACTAGCCATTTAACTGTTAAGTGATTACTCTATTTGAAATCCTGAAAGCCAAGAGCATACCAGCCTCTCCACACTGAAAAGAAAGCAGGCAGGTGCCCATGTACTGTGCAAAGTCCAGGAAAAGACTTTCAAGAGTGGACTAAGTTCCAAACAGGTTCTAGAACCTTAAGAAAAAAAGATGAAAAGGAGAGATGAACACTTTCTGCTGGGCTGAACAGGAGGGCGGGGCAGGAGGCTGACTTTCTCTGAGTTTTTGTTGCTATTTCCAGAATTCGGTAGAATGATTCCCCCCTGCAAGATTTGAGCAAAGTCCTACAAAGAACATTCACACTGACCCACCTATAGGCAAATGGGCCCCCTCAGACAAAGCCAGTGCAGCACCTTAGGTGAGAAGGGGCCACACAGAAGCTCCAGGTTCCTAGTGAGAAGAGGAGGAAGGGATGCCAGGTACCCTCTCAATCACTTTCTCTTTTTAGATGGCTTCTACTTGAAATAGTAGGAGATTCTATGCTCATTTCCATCAGATTCCCTAAGAAAAATCCTTATGTTTATTTCACAACACAAAAATCAGCTATGTGCATGGGAAAGCTGCAAGTATTTTTTTTTAAGAACATCAACTTATACAGAGATGCAAACCCCACAAAACAGATAAAGTATTAGGTAAATATGCCTGCTTGGCAAACTCGACTCAGCCCCAGTCCTTTCCTTTTCTTCCTTCTGCATGTTGGAACTGCTCGCTGGCTCGTTGAGCCCTAAGCCGTGCCAGATACGGCGGGCGCTCTTATTTTGGGGGAAGGTTCAGCTCCGTGATTATCCAGCAAGAACGGGTGCCCTCCCTGGGTGTGTAACAGGAAGACAGTCGCTTAAACACAGGATAGGATGACTTACAAAGGTAATTAAAGTTTAAGCACCACTTTCTGCATCAGCAACCTATAAATGTTTCCACAACATGTTTTTTCATTAAGGCTTGGTGTGCCACGTCAAACATTTCTCAAGTAGCTTATTCACTATTTTTGCAAGACTATGCCAACTGATAAGCAGAATTTACAAAGCACAGTTTTGTAAAAACACTACATCTGAAAGAGAATTTTAATATTTATACCACCTATCAGCAAGTTTTGAACAGTTTTTACATCTACCTTTCCCTAATTATGTCTCATATAGGGACGAAATGATTTGAGGATAAGATTAGATTCTTAGTCCATAGCCAAAGCACCCAGCAAGGCTCACCAGCTGATACAGGAATCCAGAGCTAACTGTATGTGCAAGTGCTCCAAAAACTCACCAGCGTTCCAGCGTCCGAAAAAGTTATTATGATACAACCTACCCCACCCAGGAAACCAGCAAAGGTTACTCATGTGGGTACATACTCAAATGCCTGCAGATCCCAGACAGGAAATACAGATGAGGAAAAAGGGAAAGGCAAAGATCCCTTTCTTCCCGAAAAGATTTTCTACCCTTTTCTTCCCAAAAAGATTTTCGCAGATCTAAAGGGGGCAACTGCTATGCATCCCACCAACTACTCACAAAGCATCATGGATCAAGATCGACAGATCAGATATTCCCATTTTCCTAGAGAATCTGGAAATGCAAAATTTTATGTGAAATTGACTGATTTGTAAAAATAGTTATTCTAAAACATTTTTAATATACAGAAAAGCTGGAGTAGTACTACTTGGTATAAACACTGGTATAGACTGAATCTTGTGTCTTCCCCAAAATGTGCATGTTGAAACCCTACCCCCTGACGTATTGGTACAGGGAGGTGGGTCTTTCGGGGGAGGAAGTCTTCATGAATGAGATTAGCATCCTTTTAAGGGTCCTGAGAGAACTTGTTTTCTTCTCTTTGCCACAGCAAGAAGGTGCCATCCAGACAGCCAGAAGACAGCCCTTACCAAGCACCATACTGGCCAGCACCTTGATCTTGGATTCCCAGCTTCCAGGGTAGTAAGAAATAAATGTTTATTGTTTAAGCTGCCCAGTCAGTTTATAGTATTGTTATAGCAGCCTAAGCTAAGAAAAAAACCATGACCAATTGTAACATTTTACTATATTTTCATGCTCACACTTTATCTCTATTTACGTACAATTATTTTTTTACAACCATTTAAAAGGAAGTTGTTGATCTCGTGAAACTTCCCCTCCAAAGTTTCAGGATATGTTTCCCAAGAATAAAAAGTTCTTCTACATAACCACAAAATCATTATTACAACCAGGAGATTTAACATTAATGGAATAATAAAATTTAATCTACAATCTATATTTCTACCTCTCTAACTGTTTCGATAAAGTCTTTGATAGTCCCCCAGGACCTGATCCAGGATCAAGTGCTGCACTAGTTGTCAGATTTTATTAGTTTCATTTAATCTAGAACAGAAATCCCTTATTCTTTTTGTCCTCATAATGTTAACATTTTTGAAGAGTCCAGGCCAGTTTTCTCATAGAGTATATCACTGTCGGGATTGTGTGACTATTTCTTCCTGAATAAATACAGTTTATAGGCGTGCTTCCCATTCTAGAACATGTGGAAGCACGAGGTGGTGTTAGCTGTTTAGTGATGCTCAGTTCGACCATGTGGTTAAGATGCTGTATCACACCTTCTCACCTTGTCTCAGCACCTTCTCTCTCTCACCTGATGGTTACAGTAAAATCACACTGATGACCTTTACTGTAACGTACTAGTACATTGGTAGCTGCAAGACAATTTTCTAATACCATTATTCCTTTCGTATTAGTTCTTCCTCCCACTTTTTAGAACCTATGGACTCAAATTCTTTTTTTAGTCAATGTGTTAAAATCTATAAACACTCCACTATTATCATTATTCATACAAATAATAAATTTGCCCCGAAAAGAGGCCCTTCAAACTGTTTTCTCAGCCCCTTGCTGACTTCTGTTTTGGAAAATCTGTTAGGTATTCTGGTTTAAGATTACATGTCCAAATAGTAACAAAATGCAAAATGCCACTAGACTGCAGATAAGAGATTTTAGTGGCATAAAGTAGAATTTATCCAAACATTTTGGTTTGTCAAAAGCTATTCTTTTCTAAGGATTTTCTTATTTGAAAGTGATTGGAAAAAGAAAACCATAAGCATTTCTGGCTTTTGTACTCTTTAGAAAGTAAAGTTGAAACAAAGTAAATCAACAACCCAATAGCCATCTTAAGTAACATATTAAAATATGTCAAACTTGAACTCTAGAAACTCAAATATGAACTATAGCAAACTTTAAGTAAAAAAAAAACAAAACAGATTTGGCTCTTCTTGGATTATGTAATTTCTGATTGTATTTCATTTTTTGCTCTTCTTAATCAACATTTCCCATTTAAAGAACAAAACAAAAAATAAAAACAGACAGGACCCTCTGCTGTAATCCAGAAAAAAAAAAAGTGGGCTGTCATCTAAAAGCAATGAACTGAGAAATGACTAAACTGAAACGTTAAGGTTGGGCCAGCAGGCAGTGTTCATATGGAAGATGCTACCTGAGAGAGACCGTTCTTCAGAACTGGGACCAGTCTGAGGGCTGGAACCCCTCTTACAGTTTTTCAATTTTATTCTCCAAAATATATATGATAGAGCAGACATCCACAAACCCAAGGCCAGTGTGAACAAAGTCTTGAAGTGTTTTAAAGCCACCTACTCTATACAAAGTACAGTCACCGATCTTATTTTCTTATTCTAAGTCTTCTATGACGTATTATTTGGCACTTAAGTTATTCAGTTTTCTGTATAAAGGATTCTCTTGAGCCACACAAATGGAGCTCCACTATGTAAATGGCTGCCCTTGTTGTTTAGAACATGGTAGTTATAAGGCCTTAATAATGTCATTTGCATATTTTCAACTCTCTCAAAATGAAACTAGTGTTCTATTAAAAAATACAGCTAAAAGGTCTGAGAAGCAAAATATTACATTCATACCCCCAAGTCAGTGATGCAAATGGCACCACTTACTAGCCGCACTTGAAAGTCCACAGCGGGCAAGTCATACTTATCAGCCCCATCTGCTACCAACTGATACACATCCTGAACAACAGGGGTGCCCCTGAGCAAAAGGAGCCACTTAGGACACTGACAAAGAAATAAAAATGCATGGGGCGGCGCCTGTGGCTCAAAGGAGTAGGGCACTGGCCTCATATGCCAGAGGTGGCGGGTTCAAACACAGCCCTGGCCAAAACTGCAAAAAAAAAAAAGAAATAAAAATGCACACAGGGGAAATATAATAGACAAGACCACAAAAAAAGAAAAACAGAGAAGAGATGGCCAAAAAAGGAGGGAGAGATCAGACTAAGTAAAGACTGACAGGTGAAGTGGGTGAAAAACAGCTCTCAGAAGTTGATAATTTCTCATCTCAGTAATTAACTTTAAAATAATTTAGGAGATTATAATGATAAAACTTCTGTTACAAAATATCAGAATGCAAAAACTAGTCTGTGGTAGACGACCTGTTAGGCTAACCAACATAGAGCCCACTCTGTCTGCCCTGCTCTCATCCTCCCATCTTCACGCAGATCGGTTCTCCCACAGGGCGCTGCCTACAGCTACATCAGTGCTCTCTGCAGGGTCTCCCCAACCCCTCCCCTGACTTCCACATTTCAGTATATATTATACTGAGTGTTAATTTCCTGTTCACAGAGTATCCTTCATCCCTCCAGAGGGTTGAGCTAGGAAACCACAGTCCCCAGGCCTGTGCTGACTCCCCAGTATCCAGCTCTGTGGCCAGCTCAGGAACATTTGCTGGGTGAAGACTGAACAAAGGGTCAGAGAAACACTACTCATAAATGCACCCGATGCACCCTTATTTCTTAATATTTAGGAACGAACACATAATAGACATCATGGTGCACACAGCTATAAGGGGAGCTACCTTGGTAAATCACATATTATGATAAAATATGGATAGCATATTATAATAAAATCATATCGAAAATCCATAAACCTGCATTTTTACATGGCAACCAATATATACATTCTAAAGAAATTCGGTAAGAATCCTAAATTTGGTGTGGATTAGTACTATTTTCTTCAGCCAAAGCAAACAGCCTGACAGAAAACTCAGCAGCCATCATGCTTGCTGTCATGATAAAAATGCAACTTGGGGCATTACTAATGAAATGGAGAATTCTTAAATCTCACTGTGCAAAGTGCCTTGGAGAAGAACGGAGTGTGTAATCGACTAGAGATAACTTTTTGATCTGCTACATACTACTCTTATTTCAGAAAATTAAATTAGAACACACAATGTCGTTTTTAGAGGCTAAAATATCTTGGTTTTATTTACCTAAGCTAGTTGTTTCCTAGCATTCTGGGGTGCTCAAATTAGGCATTTCACGAACCATGAGATGATTTTATCATGCCTGTCAAACAATTAATTACTCAATGAAACAAAAAAGCTTGACCTACAAAACTATGTGTCTTTTTTTTTTGCAGTTTTTTGCCAGGGCCAGGTTTGAACCCACCACCTGCGGTATATGGGGCTGGTGCCCTGCTCCTTGAGCCACAGGTGCCGCCCCCTTTTTGTGATCTTAGTGCAGCTTCTGACTGTGCCCGTCACCCTTCCTTGCTCCTCGGTTTTGGTGTCCGTGACCAACCAGTGCGGTGTCCTTCTTCCCATAACCGAGTCCTCCAGCTGTGATCCGTTCAGGGTTGTCATTCTTTGCACTGTTGCCTATGCCACATCCATGATGCCCTCCCTACTTGGCTTCACTTTGGGACCCAAAAGAAGACTTGTCTTTCCAGCTCATCACCTTTACCATGCAGTCTAGCAGTTAGACACTTTTAATAAAAACATGGCCATTTACTCAAGCTTTAACTTCTGAGATACTAAAGCACCTATCTACCCTTGAGCAGAAGATGAATTTACATTTCTTTTTTTTTTTTTTGGCCGGGGCTGGGTTTGAACCCACCACCTCCAGCATATGGGGCTGGCGCCCTGCTTCTTTGAGCCACAGGCGCCGCCCAATTTATATTTCTTTAATCTTGCTGGCAGTAAGCAATTCAAAATTCAACCATTCTGCTAGACCTTTCTTAATAAACTCCCAAACAACTCTCCACACCTAATTATTGAACAAAAAGAACCAGAAAGGTCGGTGTGTACACATCAAGTCTATCTTACTCTGACAGAATAAAAGATGATCTTTTACTTATAAAATCATGATAAGGAAAGAAAACACAAGGGAATCTTAAGTTTTAGATTTTAAAGAAGAAAAGTGTGATAAAAATGTGTCCAATTATTATAAATTGTATTAAAATATTTTGAATGCTCAGAGCAATTCAAGGAATTATGAACCACACATATCATTTATATTTAGAAAGCCTCCATAATATACTGTTATAGGCTGACTTGTATCCCACCGCAATATTCATATGTTGAAGTCTTAACCTCCAGCACCTCAGAATTTGACTATATTTCAAAGTAGGGACTTTAAAGACGCAACTAATTTAGAATGACGTCATCAGGTTGGGCCCTAATCCAATATCACCAGAGTCCTTATAAAAGGAGGAAGTCTGGACACAGCGTTGACACTGCAGAGGACATCTGCACAACAGAGGGGCCACACCAGGGCTCCCTGGGGACCTTCGGAAGGGGCCACCCTATCAACACTTCTGGGTCAGACTTCCAGCACCCAGAACTCTGAGGGAATAAATGTCTGTTGTTACCCAGTCCATGGTACTTTATTAGGTCAGCTCTAGCAAACTAATACATGTATTGTACATTTAAGAACATATATTAGATATTATTATACCTGTTTACTAACATAGAGTCAAAAGCTTAGAGATTTTATGAATCTGGTAAGATCACACAGTGAAATCTGAAAGAACCCAGAACCAACCCTGGGTCTTCTAACTTTCAGTCCAAGTCTATTTCTTTTGGGGGGGACTAAAAAATCTCTTTTCCTTCTGTCATCTCCTGTGTCCAAGGGCCACCAGGCTAAGGTGGGAGAACAACTTTATTTAAGATAAACAATTTTATCAGCTTGACGGGACTGCTAGACTACTGAGTTCAGTACAAAATAATAATACTAGAAGGTAAAGCATGTTTATCCTACTGCTTTGGTAAGAGGCCATATCCAATCACAGAAAGTCACATTAGAAGTCCAAAGTGAAACTACTAAAATTCACTTCAGAAGCTGATTTAAAAAGGCCATATTCTGAGATGACTCCCCAGACCTCCTCATGACAATGCAGCAGTAACACAAGTCTCTCTCCTTCCCCCGCCCCCGCCAGACATTGCACTCAGGATGCTGAGGCTGGAACACTGAGGATCACGCCATCATTGCTTCCAAAACACATGTTATAATATTTCTGCAGCTGACTGTGGCTTTGGAGAAGCAACAGCAGCACTGGTTCCAAAAGCACAGACGCTGTGTCAGACCATGAACCACAGTGGGTGTTGCGTACCACCTGAAGTGTTTCTGTCTGGTTTTCTTCCAGTCTGCTGGTACAGAGTGTATCTAGACTGGGAGACTTATTTATGGCCCCAGTAAATAAGTGCAAGAAGTGAGCAGCCATTTCTCTATTAAGTCAGACTGTATCCGGACTGTGCAACTTATTTACAGCCCCAGTAAATAAGCACAAGAAGTGAGCAGCCATTTCTCTATAAAGTCTTGGAGTCTGTACAGTGGACACTAATTCTGTTCTTAAGTAAAGTAGGCTAATGTCTTCATATTAACAGAATGAAATTCCTTATTTAACCTTCTTAGCCACTGAGCAGAAGTCAAACCCTGTCCTTCATGGAGAAAATATTAATCTATCAGAAAATGTGACCAGGCTTCTGAGAAGGGGGACTGTGGTCTGTGTATACAGAAGGCCCTCCCGTTACTGTAAACCGGAACAGCCGAGACAGTGTGGTGCACGGGGGAGGGAGGCTGTGATGATGTCTGATCTTGGTGACTTGTTTGTGTGACACGGGAGTTCCTAACAGAATGGACATGGGAAAAGACAAAGAAACTAATTGGTTCACACATTGCAAGGAGCTGAACTGTCTAGTTGGAATTTACTGTGAACTAATGTTCAGTATTCAAATTTAAAATGCACTTCTACATTTTGAATGAAATGTAAACATCTTATTCTCTTTCCTATTTAGTGTGCTTTTAGTAAGTCCATTAAACAATTGGTTACTAAAATGACATTCCCAGTATGAAGTTGCATGATTGAAAATATAAATGATGCCATCTAAGGCTCACTGTCTTCAATAATCACATTTGACCAGGGTTATCTTCCAGCAAGATAACGGGAAATAAACTACAGAAAAAGCAAAGAAGTTTTGTGCAGACTTGGGTTTCTAGCTACCTAAGATTGTGAAATTACAGGCATTCCATCTGCTCACCAGCTGTGGCTCCTAACCCTCTGTGACAGCCTGAGCTTGCACAAGTCCACAAGAGTTCACAACGTCTTCCAAATTTCACTTCGCGTTAGTTGCCAGGATTGATTTTTTAGACACCAGCCTCCAGTGAAAGCAGCATGGGAGCTGATGTCATCAGCAGGTGTTAATTTTCAGAGCAGTAAAAATAAATGGGGAGAGAGACTAAGACTGGGAAGAAAGACTAAGATGGTTCCACACAGTCTTAGGGTTCTGTGCTCTCCAGCAAAGCCCAAAGGCTCAAGTAAAGAATATTCTCCTGAAATAGGAAACTAAAACATGTAGAAAGCTATATATGAACGATCATTTCCAGCTGTGTCCAAAACAAGGTGTGTCTTTGGCAGCAGCCAGTCCTCCTCCCAACTGCCACCCATCAGGGCCCCAGAGCTGTCACTACCCCTCACTGGCACAAAGCTCAGCTAAGACTGTCCTGAAGATACTGAAGACAGTTTCCAGAAGCTCCACATTGGGAGATCACCACAGCCTAACCAAGGAATAGATAAGGCGTTCTACTGAAGAAAACACCCAACTTTTATTACAGTTGCAAGCAAGAATCACAGTATTGCTTCGTGTGCATTACCTTAAAACTCCAAAATACCTCCCTGCTCTCTGTTCCCATATAGTTATTGTATAGAGAAAGAGAAGGGTGATTTCTTTCCAATTCTTGGGCTTAAAGACAGCTTGGTTTTATAGGTAAGGACTGGTTTATATTATTTCCCATATTTTTAGTCAGACTGTGGAATCTTCTAAGAAAAAGCCAGAATTACACATTCCTGCTTAAGCCCAGTGGTGATCCGATCCAAGTGACAATTATCAGTAAAGGCTAGGATTTGCTTCCTACTCTGCTTGTTCTGCCAGACACTTCATGTCCAAGGCTATCTACTGCAGAGGTTTACTTTTTTAGAATGTCATTACTGGGGGGCTTTCTGAACCAAGATAGTAGGGCCCACCCTTGTTCCAAGTTGTCAGTGGTATAGAATGCTTTCACGGATGGATGGTGTCTCCATTAGTAAGTCTCAAAATAGAATCTGAAGCTCTGTCTTTCACTCATGTTTGGAAGGTAATGGGTCTCCATTCCCCCCCCCCCAGTTTTGGCTGGGGCTGGGTTTGAACTCACCACCTCCGGTATATGGGGCCAGCGCCCTACTCCTTGAGCCACAGGCACTACCCTGGGTCTCCATATATATATATATTTTTTTTTTGTAGAGACAGAGTCTCACTTTATTGCCCTGGGTACAGTGCCATGGCGTTACATAGCTCACAGCAACCTCCAACTCCTGGGCTTAGGCGATTCCCTTGCCTCAGCCTCCCGAGTAGCTGGGACCATAGGCACCCATCACAACACCTGACTATTTTTTTGTTACAGTTTATCTGGGGCCGGGTTTGAACCCGCCACCCTTGGTATAAGGGGCCGGCGCCCTGCCCACTGAGCCACAGGTGCTGCCCTGGGTCTCCATTTTTATTTCTGACACAGAACTGAGGTTTGCCCAAGAGCCCCCTCCTAAGGGCAGGGTGCCGGCAGAGGCAGCCGTTGCTCAGAGCCAGACGGGGACAAGATAACAGGCAGCACTGAGCACTGAACAGCCAAACCGCCCACAATGCCTCTACAATTGGCAAAGAATATATCATCTCATTTTTCAATAGAATAAGAGCACATGAAATAATTATGAATTTTCAAAAAGTATGAATAAAAAGGTGCTGAGTAATGTGAAAGTTTTTATACTATTTGTTAAAGATGCTTTTACAAAAGTGCTAAGGAAGTCAGAACTATTAAGAGCTAGTATCTGAAAAAAATCTCTTAATTACAGAAGAAATCGGCAGTTTAAAATAATTTCTAGGCCAGGTGCAGTGGCTCATGCCTGTAATCCCAACACTCTAATAACTTGAGATCAGGAGTTTGAGACCAGCCTGAACAAGAGAGAGATCCCCATCCCTACCAAAAATAGAAAAGATTAGCCAGGCATTGTGGTGGGCACCTGTAGTCCCAGATACTTGGGAGGCTGAGGCAGGACTGCTTGGGCCCAAGAGTGTGAAGTTGCTGTGAGCTATGATGCCCCCACTGCACTCTACCCGCGGTGACAACAGTAAGACTGTCTCAAAAAGGAAAAAAAGTTTCTGCATTAAAGCCCTGTTTTAATATTCCCACATAAGTTTTGTAAAATGCAGTCAAGAGTATCTGAGTGAAGGCTTAATTTGTATAAATTATGAGAAACTTAATAAAAATTGGACAGGGGAAAACACAAAGTCCAGATTCTACCTAAGGGTAAGAGCTAATGACAGCAGAAATAATACCAGACTGCCCAAACTAATTACAAACCCCCAAAGAAGTTCACTGTTACTAGACAAAAGTGGCGGAGTGGTGATGACACTTTATTGCATTATTTGGCTGGAAGGGAATATAAGACTTCATTTATTTATTTTTAAAAAAGCCTTCTTCTGTGGGGAGAAACAGGCTTAGCACAGAGTTCTTACCCAGAGTTCAGTTCCCCAAAAAGCATTTTACACCAACTAGCTGTGTGCTGGGCTGCTGGCCCTCAAACATGCACAATAAACTCTCTGCTAACGCTTTCCAACTGCAATGGAATTCTGTATTATAACCCAAGTCTATAAAACGAAATTTTTTAAATAAAAAGCAAATTCAGCAATTCATATCATCTATAAATGATGTTTGGAAGTCCCCCTGGGTGAGCTCTGCATGCCAGCCTCTGCCAACTCTGATCTGATACATAGCGTGAGCTTTGGTGGGGGGGTGGTACGGACAGCACGCACAAGCAGACGTGGAGGGGCCAGGTAACGGTGGGCATCCGGAGGGGCCTGACAAGGTCTCTCCAATCCTGAAGCATCTGAGGCACACCAGCATGAAGAGGATCCTGTCAAATGAAGTGAAACAGAACTTTTCCAGAGAGAGACTAGAAGGGGTGAAGGCCTGAGGGCAGGCGGGGCCTGCATGTGGGAGAACTGGAAAGGGAACTGTGTGCTGCGGGAGCAGGGCGTGGGGGAGGGTGGAAGGCGGCAGCCAGCTGGTGCCAACTTCTTCGATACCAAGGTACAGAGTGCCCACTTTATGCTAAGTGTGAAAGGAAAACATCTGGGATTTTAACGAGACCTCCAGCCACTGCGTGGTGGCCGTACTGTGAGAGAGCCAGTGCTGAGCAGAGGCCAGCGGGGGCGTCGGGCTCCGCACACTGGAGCTTTGTGGCAGCACAAGCAGCACACACATATGCAGAGATTCAGCGACACACTAAAGCATCACTGACGTTTAGGGCAAGATTCACATTTAACAAAATATGTTTTGAATATACAGAACCTCATTACTTGTTTCCCAATAATCAATACTATTTTCTAGGCCTACGTTTTCATATACCATATTAACATTTAAGAAGACTTGTGACCAAGAATTTGCTGGATAATGTCCTACGAAAAAGCAAGGATTTGTACTGTACTTGCTCTGCAACCTAAAGAATCCAGAGTAGGAAGAAAGTTGTGGATTACAGCATACAAATTTCATCATGGTCCAAAGTAACCCTTGTTTCTAATGCAGCTTGCTGACTGGGATGTGTCAGAGTGAAGGGGCTAACACCATTCTAGACAAGTAACACCAACAGCAGCAAGTCACATTCGCTACATTTAATATTTCAACATATTTCCATGAATGCTGCGGCACACAACAAAAGCCAAATTCTACTAAATGGAAAATGTATTTCAGTCTCCAGAACTGTTCTCAAATAGTAAAACAATCTACCAGACATACATTAAAATAGTTTTTCCCAAAGTTCTTTATTATTCCCATTTAAATTGGTTCTGAAAGGAACTGGCAGTGCATAGGGCATGCTGCAGTGACATACTCCTAAGGAAAAAAAATATAAGGAGCTAAAACTAAAGCCTTGTGAGCATGGCTTAAATTAGACAAGACTTAATTTTTAAAAATCATACAAAGTAAGACTGGAAAAACTATTAAGACAGATAGTTTGTGATCCCCTCAGCTTCTTCTCCCCCTTTACTAAGGTCCTAGCAATTCCATAAGAGTTGATTATAAGACTACACTAGCTAGCTTGTACCTGGCTACAGGGTCACTGTGACCTACCTGACTTGTACTTATCCCCAGTTTTCCTACTTCTCATTACAGACCATTACGGCATTTTTACGAGCTGTCCTCTGTCACGTATTACCTCGGCTGAGTGTAATCCAACTCAGTTCTCAGGTCTGGCCAATTTTTTTTTAACTTATTCTTTTTTCTTGCTTCATTTATATAATCTAGACTTTTTTTTTTTTTTGGTAGAGACAGAGTCTCATTTTATCGCCCTTGGTAGAGTGCCGTGGCATGACACAGCTCATAGCAACCTCCAGCTCCTGGGCTTAGGTGATTTTCTTGCCTCAGCCTCCCGAGTAGCTGGGACTACAGGCGCCCGCCACAATGCCCGGCTATTGTTTTGTTGCAGTTTGACTGGGGCCGGGTTTGAACCCGCCACCCTTGGTATATGGGGTCGGCGCCCTACCCACTGAGCCACAGGTGCCACCGCAATCTGGACATTTTACTTCAACTTTATTACTCTTGTTAGCCTCAGGTTTTAGAACTCTATGTAATTCTATACTTACTGTCCAGGTAATTTTTAAAACCCACAGCAAATACACAGTTCTGACCAATCTATTCATCTAATAAGTGATGTGCTAATGTTTACACAACTCAACTTTAATGTGTGTGTGTGTATAACTTCCCATCAAGTTTATTATAAGCAGTAATTATTAAGAACACAGCAAGGCAGATATAGGGCTTTAGAACTGATTACCAATGTGACATATGGAGTTAGGGTCCATATAACTCTTCTTCAGAATTAAACCAATTATTAGACTCTAGTTAGGTAATAGCCATCAAAGAAAAGTTACACGTATCAATTCATTACAATAGCTACCCAGTCTATACCCCAAAAGTACCAGCTTTTATGGAATTTTCTTGGGAAATATTTCATGGATATTAGATTCAATAAGAACTATTTTAAAAGCTTTGTGAGTCTTACCTCATGCTAGGCAAAACTGTTTTGTTTCTTTTTTGTAGAAAATATGTAACAAATTAGATGGGTTCATTTCATTTCTTCATGGGAAATTCTGTTAATTCTCCTCATCACTTAAATTATACAGATTCTGATATTTGATTTTTATTAAATGTCTTGAAAATACATGCCCACAATTTTACCTGTGTCACATGTATATCCACAGCACAAGTCATCTCTGTTTCCAGAGTTGAACGGCATAATTGTTACTGATGTCAGCTTTCTGACTTGCTGAATGTACCATGAGGAGAGCCTTCACATGAACTGCTTCTCCAAAGACAGGAAGTAGTTTTGCTAAATGATTCTTGGCCTGTCTTATTAGAGAAAGATACTTGGTGCTGCTATTCTAAGTTAATATTAAATAAACTGTAGCTCACTGAAAAGCATATGGTGTAATGATGAGGAATGTGAGGGAATACACTGATTCAGCCTAAAAAGGATATAGGGCAATGTGCTGGCTCTGGCCATGTTTCTAGAATAGGGAGACTGTGGTGGGCTGAAGATGGCCCCCTCAAAGGACCACCATACTCCAATCTGGACCTCGTGAACATTGCTTTACATGGCAAAGTCTTTGGAGATGTGATTAAGTAAAGGATTTGGAGGGCAATATTGGTCCTGGGTTGACCATATGGACCCTAAATGAAATCACATGTATTGTTACAAGGAAGAGGAAGAGGAGTATTTGATGCAGGTAGAAGGAAAGGCGATGTGAAGACAAGAGCAGAGACAGACGTGAAGATGCTGGCCTAAGACAGCAGTGATATGGCTGCCACAAAGGAGATGCCCACATACTCCTGAGGCTGGAGAGAGAAGGCCGGAGTCCCCTAGAACAGTGCTTTTCAACCTTTCTTTTCTTACCATACTTGAACCTGTGGTTAAACTTCTGCAATACACCTAAATTAAGTTGGTAAGGAAAAAAAAAAAGATTAAAGGCCGGCATGGTGGCTCATGTCTGTAATCCCAGCAGTCTGGGAGGCTGAGGCAGGTGGAATGCTTGAGTTCAGGAGTTTGGGACCAGCTTGAGCAACAGTGAGACCCTGTCACTATTAAAAATAGAAAAAACAGGTGGGTGTTATGGTGGGCGTCTGAAGTCCCAGCTGCTCAGGAGGCAGAAGCAAGAGAATCACTTGAAGCCAAGAATTTGTGCTTGCTGTAAACAATAACACCACAGCACTCTAGCCAAGGTGACAGAGTGAGACTCTGTCTCCAAAAAAAAAAAAAAAAAAAAAAAAGAGTAAAAAAAATATATACTCACTATGCTTTGAATTTCTTTCAAAAATAATTTAATTAATGATCTTTAAAATTTTTCACAGCACAGCTAAGATTCTCTCTTATGGCAAACAGTTGAAAATCACTGCCCTTAGAGCCTCCGGATGGAACTCAGCCCTGCTGACACCCTGATTTCACACTCTGACCTCTGAAACTATATTCTTCACATTCTTTCCAGAACTGTAAGAGAATAAATTTCTGTTGTTTTAAATTATCAGCTTTGTGGTTGTTTGTTAATCCCAGGAAACTAACACCCAGCTTATCAGAAGTGTGTTCCATTATGTTAACCTTCTTTGTGGAAAGTGGTCATTAATTACATAGGGAGTCCCAAGAGGCACCATACATTTTATAAAGAGGTGGCCAACATGTAGAGAATATTTTGTCAATGTTTTGTTAAATTTTGTAATGACTATTTTGTAAATAGAGGTACATTTCACTACCAGGTCCTATCTTCCCTATGTGTGGTGATTTTAGGGGTGACTTTTGGAACACTATGTAGAATGACATGAAAAGAATGAAGACAATGGGTCCAACTAAAGGAACTGACCTCAAGAGCCACGACTGTCCTGGAGTTTATCACAAGCTTTAATTTGCCTTCTAATATGCAACTGAAATTTGCTACTGAATTTTTAGGCACCACACAGAATTATCCCAAATTTAGTACAGAAAGAAAGAAGATAGATGGGTGGCGCCTATGGCTCAGTGAGTAGGGTGCTGGCCTCACATACCGAGGGTGGCAGGTTTGAACCTGGCCCCAGCCAAACTGCAACAAAAAATAGCTGGGCGTTGTGGTGGGCGCCTGTAGTCCCAGCTACTTGGGAGGCTGAGGCAAGAGAATCGCCTAAACCCAGGAGTTGGAGGTTGCTGTGAGCTGTGATGCACCGCACTCTACCAAGGGCAATAAAGTGAGACTCTTGTCTCTAAAAAAAAAAAGAAAGAAAGAAAGAATATTGAGAATATTCACATTCACTCCTGCTCAAATGCAGTTAGGATTCATATAAATGAATGCCAATCTTTATCTTTTGATTTCCCGTTCTTATCTTGTGCATTAAAATGACTCACTCAGAGAAAATCTGCTCACAATAGTATAGCAGAAAAACAATATACTTTTGCAATAAGCCCAATGGTAGAATATTCTTCAGGTAAAAGGTAATTCTTTTAGTGTCCATAAATCTAGGCCTGGTAATGTATGAAACTGAATAAAACTGAAAAATTATACAAAAGAGTTCCCATGAAACGTACAGTTCTCAAATGTCTAAAATTTCTCTTGAATAAAACAATTTTCTAGGAAAAATATTACCACCTAAGAATGTATAATTAGCACTCATCATCTATAATGCTCAGTTGTCTGGGGATGTTTATTTTCAATGTTGCTATACCATTCACAGCACTGAGCAGTAGGATTGTAGCCACCGCATCAACAGACTTCATGGTACTGTGGTTTCTTTCCATTGTAGTCCTTGGTATCTTCACAAAACACAGTATCTCCTGTCTTAAACAAGTCATTGATCTACTGCAGCCCCCAGAATATGACTTTTGATATACTCCATGCAAAAAATATCCTGTCAGTGGACAGATCACCTGAGTTCACTGGTGTTCACCATTTCCTCTACCATTGAAAGTAGGAAAAAAATAACTCTGGGATAATAACAACCAAGAAACAGAACAGAGATATACTTGGTATAGTTATTTACTAATTACCAATCATATTGAGGTGTGGAGTATTAAGTTGAACCATATGACACTTCTAATATTCAATTATTCTTGCTTTAACAGAAACGACAATTACCTGCAGACTTACCCAATATTAAAAATGAACTATTACAATGATTTCTGACCATCATTTTAAGTTTCAGGTTCTCCTCATACACCAAGTCTTCACCAGAGGTTTAACAGCAGCACATGGACCATTCTCCCTTATCCTCTTAATAAGAAGATGACTAAAGATAAAAATAGGCAAAAGGGGTGAGCAGGAAGAAAATGGGAGATAAGGACAGTCGTCCAGCTGGGCTGAGCACCCTTCTTAGAAAAGGCCGTGAGCTCATCTGATGTGCTTCCTTTCCCTCAGATGTGCTCAAAGATAACTGTCTTAAAATACAAGCAATTCTTGAACTGTTCTTCAGAAGTGAATGAGTTGATTGCTATGATGACAATCTAGTACTAAAAACATTCTTCTCATTTCCTATGTCCTTACCCATTCCAAAATGCAAAACAAAATAAAAATACCTCAGCACTAAATCAGTGAATAAAAAGTCTTGAATTTAAAAAATCCCTTTGTAGTATAAGAGATAATAAATATGGCATGTCTTAGAAGCCAGGGATACAGGCATGGGTGGTGGTGGTGGTGAAGTTTATAGAATAAAAATTCAAGAAACAAAGGAAAATATAGGAGAAACAGAGAAGATTGAGTGTGTGAGAATCCTATTTTTTTCATACAAAATATCCCACAGATTATCCAGTTCAGAAAACCCAGTTCTGGAATCTTAAGTATAAAGTATGGAAGATTACAGTATCATATTTCCCATTCCAACTTCGGGTAGCATGACCTTAGAACCAACACCTTAACGTTGTTATTAAGAAATAATGCAATAACAGGCAAATCGGCAGGAAATCATACCGATCCTTCACTACCTAAAAGACAATTTTCCTTCTGGGAAATGCGATGCAATAGCAAATTATCTAACTCAGCTCAGACACTTTCATCCTCATACAAGATGCTCTAAACATCCACGGTGACACCAAGACAGCCGGAGATTAAAATCTATGAAGAATACAACTTCAGGGTGGCGCCTGTGGCTCAAAGGAGTAGGGTACTGGCCCCATGTACCAGAGGTGGTGGGTTCAAACCCAGCCCCAGCCAAAAAACTGCAAAAAAAAAAAAAAAAAAGAAGAAGAAGAAGAATACAGCTTCACAGATGTGGAATTCTTCAACAAGATGAAAGAAAACTGCAATAGAATTTTAGCCATCTTCCCACAGATGATAGTGTGAGCAGTAAATAAAACCAGTGCTGTCAGTGTGTTTAAAAAAAAAAACTCTATAGCTGAATAATTAAGGCACCAATAATCATTTTTTACACAAGTAACACATGATTTTTAAGAGAACTTTTAAGAGATCCTGATATCTTAGAGAGTTCTTTCAACAACCTTCCACTAAAAGATAAATCTTCCTGAAAGATTAAATACTGATTTTTTTTTAAATGTGCTTAGCAAGATATGTAATATAGTTTTAAGGAACTCAGTGAACCTAAAATATGACAGTTTTTCCATCCCTCTTGGCTTGAAGGATCTTACTGTTCCATATAATATTTTGTGTCTTTTCAAATAATAGGGGAAAAGAGGTCAACATAAGTTCACCATGTGAATTAGGCACAATAATAAATGCATTTATGAATTTTTAAAAAATTGCTGGTAGACCTAGTTTTTCCCACTCAGTTCCTCACATTGCATTCATGGGTTAGATCTAATAAGTCCAGAAAGCAAGACATGGGCATTTTATTGAAACACCATAAATATTCCTTTTTTATTACATATAAAAGGTAAAGTGAAAGTGCACAAAGTTTGTAGGAGAACTTGAAATAATCGTGGCTTCTTTGACTAAAGCAGGTTGCTTTTAACAAAGGCACACTAACCCATGGATAAAAGTAGTGGCTTCCCCCTTACCAAAAATAAAAAAAAAAATTCAAAAATTTCTCTACTTTGCATTTTTAAGCACATCAAAACTCTAAAACTGGCTCAGCATAGCTCAGTGAGTAGAGTGCCAGCCACATACACCAAAGATGGCAGGTTCGAGCCCAGCCTGGGTCTGCTAAACAACAATGACAACTACACTCAAATATAGCTGGGCATCGTGGTGGGCGCCTATAGTCCCAGCTACTTGGGAGGCTGAGGCAAAGAATTGCTTAAGCCCAGGAGTTTGAGGTTGCTGTGAGCTGTGATGCCATAGCATTCTACCCAGGGCAACATAGTGAGATGCTGTTTCAAAAAAACAAAACAAAAAACAAAAAAAAACCTCTAAAACTTCACTTTAACAACTTCAGTATTCAAAAAACCCAATACCTCAGTACAGTGCACCACCACTCGTTTCAAAGTTCTGCTGAAGAATTCACTTTCAATTTGCTTATCAAGTCAATATATGTGGGCCACGTTAACCCAGCCCAGGACAAAAGTGCCAGTAAAGTCCAAGTAGGGAAACAGTAGATTTATCCATGTGGAGATTTGTTCCCAGTGAACCTGCCAATAAAAGAGTTCATGGACCACAACAGAGCAGAAAGGCTTCCCCACCCCTCTGGAAAATGTTAACCTAGTGGGAGAAATGGAATATATATAATAATAGAACCATGAAACCTCTCTTACTTTCTGCCTCTTGTGTTTTCCCCAAATTATCTTTACTCCAGAGCCCATCTAATCTTCCCTGCCTACTGTGTATGCCCCTTTCATTCCACTTACTTCCCTATTTTTACCACTTCCTTTTATTTCAATGTACCATTCCTCCAAGGTCCTCCTCACTTCTCCCCACTCCTCACTTTCCAGTCTTCCTAAACCATCACAGTTTGCCTTTGTGCTTGGACCAAATCTCTCCATCGCCTGGTATGGCCTTTTCTGCCCTTTCCCGAGCACATCTCCTCCCCAGAAAACCCCATTCCTCTGCCACAGCTGGAAAGTAGCCCTTAAGATCATGGTGGAAGGGGAGAGTTTTTTAAAATGGAAATTCAGCACCAGAGAAAATTAAGAAAATTGTACAGTTAGCTACAGGGGAACTGACACTCATTACTTGGTAAGTCTGAGTGCGCTAAGCTGGCATCACTGCTGTTTCCCAGAGACGCTTCACACCCTGTTCTCTGCTTGATGCTTGATAGAATTTCAAGTGAATACAGTTCTACTAGGCTGTGTGTCTGGTAAACAGTGGCACTGCAATGGGGTAGGGAGTCAGGAGGTTCTGAATATCTATCTATTTAAGCAGGACAACCAGTGGGTCAGTTCCTGACCCCTCCCCCCACCAATGGAATGAAAACTATTTTAAATGTAAATAAAGGCCAAGGCTGACCCCTATAGAAAATGTGACCTGTAATCAGCACTTCTGCCACATTGACTACAATTGTCACATTATAATACTGATCACAAGAAACCAGAGACTCAATATTCTGCCTTTTCCTACAATTTATGTAGGAGCGAAGAGCTCCATTCCATGGATGGGGACACAGTGACAAAACCAGTGTTGACTTAACAGCAGGAAATTTGCCCCAAAAAACTATCTCAAATACTGATACTATTTCAGCTAGTGAGTCAATAAAAATAGAAGTAGTTTCACACAGCACTTGGTGGTCAGCCTCTTCAGTGCCCCCCGCTCCAGGGAGAACCCTCCACACCATGTTAACAGGGCAGGTCTATACAGCCTACAGAATGCAAAAGTAACAGTGGACAACTTTCAGGGTGTGAGGAAATATTGTGGAAGACTTTGAAATTTACTGGGTTCCCTAGCTAGCTTATCCAGAGCAAGGAAAGTGGGTGTTAGTAAAATAAATAAAGAAAAGCTGTTGTCCCCTCCATCTAACCTTCCCCCACCTTTTTTACAACACCTACAATACACAGCTAAGTATATTAGAGAGGTCAGTCTGTTGAGCTAGCAAGCTGGTTCAAATTGTGTCAAGACCAAGTCAAGACGGCCTATTATACCCCATTGCTCAGGCTCACTCAGATAATCCAGCCCAGGAGAAGAGGAGTGAGGAGGAAAGAGGACTGGATTTTATTTTTGCGCCAAACTTACCAGGTTGTTGGTAGGTTAGCAATAGTCATCAAAATCTTTTCTTAGGAGTGGATCCCCCTTAGTATGCCTTCCTAGCTCAAGTCCTTGGCATTCATTGTTCTTTAACATTGCCCCAGAGGTCAGGATGCCTTACCCCTCAGCATTCTGAGGGCCACACTCACAGGCTGTGGTTCTGCTAAAATAGCCCGTGGAAGGCAGTTCTCATAAGCAAAAGAATGTCATGGTCTTCACCAATACTCACCAATACATTTTTAAAGAACTTAGTGTCTGAATTTGTATTAAGAGCTCATGACAGCTCCCTGAAATAGAGCTTTATTACCTCCATTTTATACACACATGAAGAAAATAAAGCTTTGAGAGGTTAACTACCATGCCCAAGGGCACGCAGCTGAACTGGGACTGAGCCTAGATCTGCAAGACCCTGCCCAGTCCATATTTTGCTTCCAAGTATGGCATTTGTGATGACGACCTTTAGCACAGTTAAATTCAGAATTCAATATAGCTAAATGAGAGAATAACATGTAAAAGGTTCAATTCAGTAAAATTGAAGGTTATATATACACCAGAAACAAACCATATTATCACTGATACCTGCTATTTACAGGGTTCTTTGGGATAACGTGTACTTTACCAACATGGGTTCTGATGTCATCTAAATGCCACTATGATCTAGTCCCAAGAAAGCAAAAGGGCACAGAAAATAATACAGGTTTACAGAGCTAAGTACTACATACAGCAGAAACTAATCAGAAATTCTGCCCTCAAACTTCTGCTGCACATTCATCTCAAAAGAAACTCAAAGAATTTTTTTGTATGTTGCTTGTCTTTTTATACATATGTGAAAAATGTGAAGCTTCAAGTATGACTGAATGAGTTAAGACTTTTTGACCTGACATGAGAAAAATATCTCATCATTCCTGCTTAAAGAATCATATTGTTAATATGTGTTAAACATCCTAGATTGCAACAAAAATACAGAAGAGAAGGGATAAAAGGCAAAAATATAGGGTAAGTGATGTAACTTAACAAAGACAACTACATACTCTATTCATTGGCAAAATTTGGGTACCATAGTGACCTCTTTGTTGAGCTGCCAAATTTACCTTTGCAACAGCAAAGTCAATATCCCTGTAAAGGGAAAAAATTGGCATACAGGGGTCTATAGGAAAATATTATTCATAGTCTGGTTTTCCAGCTTTGGGTCTGCAGGATAATGCCCAAGTCAGCAAACAGACTTTAATGAGCAGTGTGCTCCTTATGGAAACAGCCTTCCTCTCCAAGCTGTCTCCTCTTCCGTCCCACACACAGACAGCTGTAAAGACCTTAGCAGTCTAAACCTGTGGGTCACGAACTCTTTGTAACAATGAAAATACATCCTGCATATCAGATATTTACATTATGATTCATAACAGTAGCAAAATTACAGTTATCAAGTAGCAATGAAAATTTAATTTTATGGTTGGGGGTCACCACAACATGAGGAACTACAGTCGCGGCTTTAGGAGGTGTTAGGAAGGTTGAGAACCACTGCCTTAGAGTCTGCTCAGTCCTCACTAGTCACTCAGAGGCCTCTACAAGGAAGGGATCTGGCAGCCTATGTTTGAAATGGAAGTGATGGTGCTAACTGCTAGTTTCCTGCCAAGATGAATGTCTCATGACTCTTGCATTTTGATCCAGGGGTCCATATTGTCCCCCCCCCCAAAAAAAAATAGCAAAGGAAGCACTGACTGCCAGGAGCCCTGAGTATTGTTACTCAATGGGCAGCCCACGTCTCACAAGCTCCCGCATGGTGCTCACGCTGACTGCCTCAGATTGCAGTAACCAGGGCTGGGCTGGATCCCTGGGAACATGGTGACAAGGGCCCATGTGCCCTGCTGAAACAAAAGAATGCGAATTCTATCTTCTTTCAAGGTATGTATAGGTGCATGAACACCCCAGTGGTGGGGTTGGGAAATTATACTTAACTGGAGACCCACAGATGAAAAAAGAGAATCTCTTCATTGATGAGATTTAAAAACCACTTACCATAACTCAGCCATTCATTTTACTGAAAAAGAAACAGGTTTGGTAAAACGACTTGTTCTATATCACACAATCTGCAATACAAACTGTTCCATCTCACAATGCCGTTATGTTTTTAAAAGCTTAGAGTAACATGTGAAGGCATCCTCACTCTTAGGGTAGGGCCCAGACCAAGGGAAAGCTCAGCCGTGCCAGCTGCACACACACACAGGTGTTTGGAATCATGACTCTGCATTCTGACTGTGCTCTGTCTCCCCACCCAACCCCACCTGCGACATGCACACACACACACTGGGATTGCTTAGGTCTTTTCATATTAGACAATGAATTCTCCACAAAGGATATTTTTACTCAACATTCATACAGCAGTTCCCAAAACAACACTAGCATAGAGCCTCACTCTCCCTTCTGAGGATATATGACAAGGAGGCTACAATTGGCTGAAAATTAGGGGGCTTCACTTAGAATCCTGGATCTTGACTCACTGTACTGTACTGAATAATTTCCTTAATGTCATATGCTTTTGTTTTGTCAAGAATAAAATGGAAGAAATGAAATTTCCCTCTCACTTAACAAAGAGCACTTCTTTACCTTTCACTATTTTAACTGGGTTTTGGCCACAGAACAGCCTCAAGCCCCAGCTCTTGCATAATATTCTGCACGCAAGAACAAATTTTTCCATTCCTGGGACTTGAAGCCTAAGCACTGATCTAAAATCAAGTCCAATGACTGTGGACTTGATGCCTAAGCACTGATCTAAAATCTAATAGTGGAAGAGAAAGAGAAAAGGGGGCCAAAAATTCTTGAAATATGTTTCCCTAATTTATGTGTCATTATAATATCTTGGGCAGGAGAGACAGTCTTCCCAGAGGAGGTATTAATTGAGCTGGTTCTTGAAGAACTGAGTTTGCTAGGAAGAGGAACTAGAAGCACTGGCCGAGAGGAAGAGGCATATTCATGCAATGCTGCAGAATACAGGGTGTGAGGGGAATCTGAGGGTCACAGGAGGCCAGCCTGTGCCACATCAAGCAGCTGAGACTTCATCCTGTGGACAAAGTAGAGTGCCATGGAGGTTCTTAAAACACACTATCCTGAAGTGCAGGCTGGAGTGCAGCAGCATGTTCACAGCTCGTGACATGTTCAGATCTGATTTAGCGAACATGGATGATGGCTGGAGGGGGAAATGGATACCCACAATAACCACACATCTTCAAACATTTGATGGCCCTTTGGGAGGCTCTTTAAGGATCAGATGGAGCAAAGGAAATCATAGAAAATGTATGAGGAGACACCAAGGACAGGGTCTATGATAAAGAATATTCTCTTTCAGAACTGGGAGAGTCACTTGAGAAGGTGATGAGATGATGGGTGAAATATGGCACCAGTTCTATCAGAGAGGCCCCCAGAGTGTATGATACATTTCTAGCACAGTGGCAATCTCTCTCGGGAGCCTGGAAGCAGCTTTCAGAGGTGGCATTCAGGGCGCAGGTTCAGCTTCCAAAGGAAGACACGGGTTCTGGCTTACAGGACAAGGCAGTGGGTTGGGGAGGTCAGATGGGAGAGCAGAGAGGTGTCTGTCTTGAGGAGGAGATACCTTGGATGAAAAGTAATCTGTGATAACAAGAATCCTGAGGATGAGGGAGACAGTAAGAATATTCAAGTAGTAAGGGTTACCATTACACTACAGTGTTAAGAACTAAGCTGGGCTAGTCTCAATATTTAGTAATGAAAATTAAAAGATCTATTTTATTGATGACAGAGGTTCAGGGCACACCAAAAGTAAATAGTTAGCAATTGGCAAAGCCCAATTCTAAGCCAAGTATCAATGTCTATTACCAATGTCCCAACTATTCTCGGCCCACATCACCTTGTCAACCCTAAGGGACTGCAAGGAGACAGGAACCCTCTATTTCTCAGAGGGTGCTGTGAAATTCTGTCATGCCTGTTTTCCTGAAGGTAACAGTTAATGAAAAGAGAGGTTAGCACTGAGTGGTGTCCTTGAGCAATACAGCAATTAATTTCAGGAAGAGGAAGTGGTGCAACAGCTGCATGTGTTCAAACAGAAGCCTTCCTCTGGAAAATAAAGCGACTGGGAATGCAGGATTCATTTCACAAGCATTTACTGGGTGCCTACTATATGCCAGACACAGAACTAGAAGGGAGGGAGAGAGGGGTGAATGGCACAAGGTCCCCACCTCACGCTGAGCACAACTGACTGAGCCATTCCTTCCTTGACCGTCCTCAGTGCCTCCTACTAGGAAATATTAACAGTCTTCTCTCTTGGCTGACAATTATCCCCAAAGGAAGTTTTGATTTAAAAAAAAAAAAAAAAAATTGCCCACCACCACCACATGCCGCCCAAACCGGGAAAGATTCCCGCCTTCCTGGTCCTCACGTTCCGGAGCTCCCCAGGCGCGGCTGAGGAGCGGCCGCAGGGGGGCGCCCTTCACAATGCCGGAGTCTGCCTCCCGCCGAGGGCTCGGTTTAACCACAGGACCAGGTCCCAACTGAAGAGTTGTTGTTTTTTTAATTTTGCTCTTTTTAAGTGGTAAAAGGGTGAAAAATGTTAATAGATTCCCTCAACAGCACGGCAATGATAAGGTAAGAGGCTTGGCCTCCCCCGGAGCGAAGCGGAACGGAGAAGCCCCCAGGCGCACGCCGGGGAAGCACGGCTGTCCGCGGGCAGGCCCCACGCAAGCCTGACAGGGCCTCATGCTACTGCGGTTCAACGTTAAGCAGGACCACTGCGAATTCAAACAGTATTTAAGAAGTCAGCTGCGGCAAGCTCTGGCACAGACGCTCGGGAAGAGAGCTCATGCTGACAAGGAGGCAGGAAGAAGCCTGGCGGGGTCCCCTGAGCCGGCACCCACGTTCTGAGGTGGACACAACTGAGGCCTCCACCTGGCCCACATCTCCCTCTTGGCTTTTGTGGGTCAGGGGCAACTGTACAGGAATCTTTCTTGATGTGATACAGGTCACATCGAGGAACTCTGGGGAATCTTTCACTTTCAGCCTTACTCATGGCTTCACCTTATTTGTCCTCAATATCCTTTGATATTTATTGTGTTTGAATCTGCTTTGTTTTTAGAAGAGTTTAGGTTCATAGCCCAACTGAGAAGGCGCAGAACCCTGTACACCCCGCCTCCTGCCCCTCAGCAGGACCTGCAGCGCGTCCTGGCCACCCCAGCCCGCAGTTCACACTAGGGTGCTGCATCCTGTGGTTCTGGACAGACACATAACAACGCATATCCACCCTCACCGTGGATCCAGGTGCCCACACACAAGTTTCACCGCCCCCAAATCCTCACTGTCTTGCCTGTGTCTCTCGTTCTCTACCTACTCCTAGAAACTACGAAATCTCTTCACCATCCCTCCACAGTTCTGCCTTTCCCAGAACGTCATGCACAGGGGCGCAGCGTGTGTTTCAGACTGGCCTCTACTCAGGAGCGTGCATGCCGGGTTCCTCTGCACCCTGCCGGGTTGGCAGCTTATTGCGTTCAGGACAGAACCATGCTCCCTTTGTCCAGGCAGCTGCGCAGTGCAGTCACCTCCTGAAGGGCTTCTCAGTTCCTTGTAAGTTTTGACCATTATGAAAAAAGCTGCTACGAACATTTATATGCAAGTTTTGGGGTAGAAATAAGTTTTTCCACTTATTTGGGTGAACATGTATTTCTCATCCCATACACAAATCCCCTCAACTTCCAACTGAAAGGAGGGAGGGTGCACAAACAACAGCCCATTAACTCTCTGTCCCAAACACACTGAGAGCAGCATTCTGGTTGAGTCTGAGGGGGTGACTTGACAAGAACAGGAGCAACAAACCAAGTTTGAACTAAATTTGTTCTCCTTTTTAATCATGAAACACAATGTTCCCAGAACCCCAAGGCAAAAGTGATGTCACCGTTGCCCAACAAATTAACATGTATTCCACACAACAGTAAAGGTCCAGTGTGCTCTCTCTCATAAGGTATGATGCCAAAATGCTTCTGAACATACTCATGTATATTAGCAAATACTTCAGTGTAGATTTCCAGTGCAAATCCCTTTCTTCTCTTGCAATTATAATAATAAAAAAACAAAACAGCTTATACATTTAGATACATGTGATATGAATAACTGTATATGTAAGAAAGATATTTATTTTGGCCAAAGTTAATCCATAATTGCATTAATTTTTGTGGTAACTTCAACCTCCTTCATTTTATTTTCCTTCCCCTATCATCTATCTTTTTGTCCCTAATGCTTCCTTAAATTTATTAACCTGCCTCTGTTGTATGTATCTGCCATCTGCCTTAAATCATTTTTGGTGTAAGGCAGGGCAAAAATTATTAAAGAATGAGTCAAGTAATCCACAGAGAACTCAAATGTATTTGCAACAAAAGAACAAGTGATCCAATCTCAGGGTGGGCAAAGGACTTGAAGAGAAACTTCTCTAAAGAAGACAGGCGCACAGCCTACAAGCACATGAAAAAATGCTCATTATCCTTAATCATCAGAGAAATGCAAATCAAAACTACCTTGAGATATCATCTAACTCCAGTAAGATTAGCCCACAAAACAAAATCCCAAAACTAGAGATGCTGGCATGGATGTGGAGAAAAGGGAACACTTCTACATTGCTGGTGGGAATGCAAACTAATTTTGGAAGGGTGTTTGGAGAATACTTAGAGATCTAAAAATAGATCTGCCATCCAATCCTATAATTCCTTTACTAGGTATATATCCAGAAGACCAAAAATCACATCACAATAAAGGTATCTGTACCAGAATGTTTATTGCAGCCCAATGCATAATTGCTAAGTCGTGGAAGAAGCCCAAGTGCCCATCGACCCACGAATAGATTAATAAATTGTGGTACATGTATACCATGGAATACTATGCAGCCTTAAAGAAAGATGGAGACTTTACCTCTTTCATGTTTACATGGATGGAGCTAGAACATATTCTTCTTAGCAAACTATCTCAAGAATGGAAGAAAAAGTATCCAATGTACTCAGCCCTACTATGAAGCTAATTTATAGCTTTCATATGAAAGCTAAAACCCAGTTATAGCACAAGAAATAGGGAATGGGGCAAGGGAGAGGAGAGGAGAGGGGAGGATGGGTGGAGGGAGGGTGATTGGTGGGATCACACTTACGGTGCATCTTACAAGGGTACAAGTGAAAATTACTAAATGCAGAATATAAATGTCTTCATATAATGATTAAAAGGCCATGAAGGCTACATTAAATAGTTCAATGA
>CAUYRH010091566.1:0-21950 GCA_963574655.1 Perodicticus potto | reverse complement strand
TCCAGAAGCCTCACGCTGTCTCCCTGTGTCCCCAAGGGGAAGTTCCTGGGTAGATCCCACCTGCCAGAGATGCCTGAAGTCCTCTCTCCCCAGTCTCACCGTGCCCAGCCGCAAGGAAGCTGTTACTCGGCTGCCATCTTCAGAAAGGCAGTGATTTTGAAGAAGCCATTGTGGAACTAATGGTGATAAGTGAGTAATTATCTGAGAATACAGATCACTCTCAGGAAAAGGTAAGTGTGTGACTTTAAGGGGGATGATAGTTGGTGACCAGGGCAGAGACAAAGAGGCAAGTGTGCTTGGCCTGGTCAGCATCCTAGACATTGGATTTGACCCCAAATGGTCTTGAGCTATCTATGCATTTATTGTACTATAATTTAGAATTGAATCACTTCTATAAATATCTCCTATAAAAATAGGTAACTTAAACCACTTGCTCCCAGAATTCAGGTCCTGCTTGTCAATACCACATCAGCAAGTCTGTTCATTTAATGATCAGAAACTGTAATGTTGTACTGTATTCTAAATAAAGGGTAAACATATGGAAAAAAAATAAGTAACTTATTTACCTCTTACGTCGCTCCTTGTATTTGAAGGACAACTCTGTGATTATTAGAGTGTACAATTTCTTTCAGAGACCAGCACTCCAATTGGTTTTGTAATGAACCAAAGCTCTGCTGCGAGCATTGGTGGTGAGGTCTTGATTGCATTGTTTGGAGGAAGGGATTATGAGGGTGAACTGATACTACAGAAAAGAAAAATTATCAGCAGAGGGTTGAAGGCATGATCCACACCTCTTACTACTCACAAAAATTAATTCATGATGGATAATAGACTTAAACCTAAGATATGAAACTATAATAATTTGAGAAGAAAATGTCAAAAGAACTCATATAGATATTGGCCTTGGCAAAGAATTTATGAAGAAGACCCCAAAGCAATCAATCACAGCAACAACATTAATTAAAAAATGGGACCTGATTAAATGAAAAAGCTTCTCTAGAGCCAAGAAACAACTGATAGAATGAACAGACAACCTACATAATGAGAGAAAATATTTCCATGCTATACATATGATAAATGGCCGATAACCAGAATCTATAAAGAACTCAAACAAAACAGAAAAATCAAACCACCCCATAAAAAAGTGGGCAAAAGACATAAACAGAAGCTTTGCAAAAGAAGATAGACTAATGGCCAACAAACATATGAAAAAATGTTCAACATCTCTAGTCATCAGGGAAACACAAATCAAAACCACAATGAGATATCATGTAACTCTAGGCATCTACTAAAAAGTCCTAAAACAACAGACGCTTGTATGGACATGGAGAGAAAGGAACACTTATACACTGCTGGTGGGACTTGCAAACCAGTGCAAACTCTGTGGAAATAATATGGACATACTTCAAAGAACTAAAATTAGACCTACCATTTGATACAGCTATTCCACAATTGGGGTATTTAACTAAAGGGAAAAAAGTCATTTTATCAAAAAGACCCACTTTTGAAATGGGTCACTTGAAATGTTTATTGCTGCACAGTTCACAATGGCAAAGATGTGGAATCAACCCAAGTGTCCACCAATACATGAGTGGATTAATAAAATGTGATACATGTATATCATGGAGTACTGCTCAGCCATAAAAAATGGGGAACTAATACCTTCTCTAACAACCTGGATAGAACTAGAAACGATTCTTCTATGTGAGGTATTATAAGAATGGAAAAACAAACACCACATGTGCTCACTGTTAAATTGGAACTGATCTATCGACACTCACATGAGCACATGGTAGTAAAACTCAATGAAAACGAAGTAGATGAATGGGGGAGGAAGGGATGGGTAAATTCACACCTAACAGATACAACGCACACTGTCTTGGTGATGGGCACACTTATTAACTCAGACTTAAACCTCACAAAAGCAATCCATATAACCAAAACATTAGTAACTTCATAATATTCTGAAATTTTTTAAAAACTACAAAATAACCAACGTTCAATACCATCTTGAGTGAAGCAGAAGTAGGGAAAACCAGTAGCTGAGTGGCTTTTGGGGAAATAAAAGAAGCCCCGAAAAAGGGGGCCAGTGTGAAAGTCAAGAATAGACAGATGACCAGCATGGGTTTTACTGTCATTGGTGCTGTTTTATTTATAACTGCAATGAAATTATAAGCTCGCTGTCTCAGTTTCAAACAATTCATAAAAGTATAAAATATAAATTGATAATCCTTCCTTTCCCTTCAGCATTTCTTTTTATCTTTCAATGTAACTTTCAATTGCTCTAAGCCTTTCTAGGTATCTTTCCTTATATAGCCACATATTTATGAAGCAGATCTTAATCTCTGATAATAAACTAGTTCGAAGACTTCTACATTATTATAACTTATTTTAAAGCAATATTGAATCTGTCTTTGATTCCTCAGCCAATCAGGCTGGTGAGAATTAGTTCATAGTTATTATTGGACCTTCCTGCACCTCTTTCCCTTGAGTAATGATTGTCCAAAGGTCCTTGGAGTCTAGCGAAGCTCACAGCATCCAGGATTCAGTTTTGGTTCCTCAGTATTTAGCACTAAGATGCTTATCATCCTAGGCTACCACTTACTCCATCATTGCCTCCAGAAAGATTGTCATGAATGAGATTCAAGATTTTTGAGACAAATCTTGAAAAAGAATCTAAAGATCTATGTATCCCTTCCTTGAATTTTGAGAAAACTCCAACTCACTCTATCAAAGCTTCTTTCTAGTCTCCTTAAGGACACTAGCTCACAGACATTTTTCCCATCTGTATAATATAATTGCTCCGTCTAAAATACTCATTCAACAATATAGATAGAAAATTCTTTATTCAGTTCTTACATTAAGCCAAACAAATGTACCTAAAGCTGAAATGTTATAATTGGAATTAGCAGAGGGAAAAACTTATAGGAAAACGCAAGTAATAGTTAAAGAGCAGTTAACACTAGTAAAATCAAGTAATAGCCTGCTCCTTAACACATACTGATATTTTCACTTAAAAAAGTATTTCACATGTTTTTTTCTGCAACTTGCCTTTCCTCCTTAACAATATGTAATAGACAAATTACAAAAGATTTTATTCTTTCATGATTGCAAATTTATATACACATTTTTTAAAATTAGAGATTGGATCTCACCTTGTCATCCAGACAAGAGTACAGTGGCAGTATCATGACTCTCTACAACCTCCATTGCCTGGACTCAAGCAATCCTCCTGCTTCAGCCTCTGGGATCTCAGGTGTAAGTCATCGCACTTGGCTCAAACATCTAGATTTGAAAATGAATGTGATTACCTTCACAACACAATATGATAATGACTCAAAGTGAAGATCAATAATCTCTCAAAATTACATCTATCTTTTCTCTTTTTTTCCTCTACCCTGTTGCCTGGGCCTGAGTACTGTGGCATCATCATAGTTCTCACTGCAACCTCAAACTCCTGGGCTCAAGCAATCTTTCTGTCTCGGACTCCTGAGTAGCTGGGACTACAGACAGTACCACTAGGCCTGCTTAGTTTTTTTAATTCTTTTTTAGAGATGGAAGTCTTACTATGTTGCCCAGGCTCATCTCAAACTCCTGGCTTCAACTGATCCTCCCTCCTCTGCTTTCCAAAGTGCTAAAATTACAGGTGGTAACCACCAAGCCTGACCAATATTTACCTTTTAATGAACATTGACAATTTTCAGTTTTATATTATGACAAAACTAATGAAATGCACATACAGTAAGCCTTCACTTAACATCATTAATAGGTTCTTGGAAACTGTTTTAGCAAACATGATGTACTACATGGCATAGGAGCTTAATATTTATTTATAGCAATCATCCTATGGTAAAATTGGTTTTATTATGCAGTACATCTTTTGGCTTAAAGTCACAGTTTTTAAGAACCTATTGATGACATTAAGTGAGGACTTACTGTATTTGCACATAAATCTCTATACAGTGATATAAATTGTTTCTCACATGAGAAATTTCTTAAATTATGATGATTATATCAAATAGTTAAAAATTCCAATTACAAGATAAAATTCCTTTAACCATGTGTATGGTCCAATAAGTGCTCCTAAGAGCACTACAGAAGAATAAAAATTTCTTTACACTTTTTTTTTTGTGCGATTTTTGGCTGGGACTGGCTGGGTTTGAACCTGCCACCTCCGGCATGTGGGGCTGGCACCCTACTCCTTTGAGCCACAGGTGCTGCCCTCTTTACACATTTGATGACACTGAATATTATATTTCTTTTCTTTACATTTTGCTTACTAGTCTGAATGGCTAAAAATGATAATGTTATTATTTTGTATTACCCTCATAACAAGTAAATTGAGTATCCTTTCGTGTATTTCTTACCTATTTTTATTTTTTTCTTCTTTCAATTGCCTATTGTGGTCTTTAACTGGTTTTTCTATTGATTTGTAGTTGCTCTGTAAAAGTTGTTCTTATAAATGTTGAAAACACTTTTTTCTAGTCTGTACTCATTTGATTATTTTTGTGATACCTTTTAAGCATAGAAATCGATATGTATTATAAGTATATAGGAAGAACTGTCAATATGATCTGTTATGTCTTCCTTGTTTTATGGTTCACTTAGATGCATCATTCTATACCAACCTCACAAAAATATTTTATTTTCCTTTCTCCTAATATTTTTTGTAAGATATACTGAAATATAGCACAAAGAAAACTTAATATGGACTTTAAATATACTACTTCACACGTTTTCAAAAATGAATTAACCTGAGGAATTAACACCCAGATCAGGAAACAGAACTTAATTAGAATCCTGGAAAATCAGTTTTTCTCTTTCCATTCATTCACTATTTCCTCAATGACTATTCTGATTTCTAGCCTCATAGATTAGTTTTGTCTATCTTGAATTTCACATACGTAAACTTTTTAATGTCTGGCTGGCTGTTCAATATTATGTTTGTAAGATTCTTCCATGTAGTTAATTGCTTGTAGTTGTAGTTTATTTCTATCTCTTTTTTATTGTTTTACTTTTTACATTTAGAAATTCTATCTACAAAATGATATTGTGGTTTAAAGTTTCATGAAATGCCCAAAATATTTTTCCAATATATATTTACTTACTTCTATGCCATAAGTGAATAATGTAAAACTCTTCACCAGTTTATAAATACATTATTTTCCATAAATTTCTCATAGTTATCAGAGTAAATTCTAAATTCTTTATGTGTTTGTAATGATTCATCTGCCTGTTTCTTTCACAGTATCATACTGTTTCAATTTCTAAAGCTCTGTACTCTCTGCTAAGACATTTTGTTTCAATTGTAATACCCTTCTTTGAATATGTTAGACCTCTCTTAAAGTAATTCTTTTCAGTTGATGCTATCTAACAAGATATTCAGAGGCTCATTTTACCCATCTCCTTAATGTGTAATTGTAATAGGAAGAAGCCACGTTCATTAGATTTTGAAGGAAAGGGTGTGAGACTCTCTCTGTCACATTATTGTGAGCCCATGTTAGTATCCTCTTAGTAACAGGTCAAATTTTCACAATAAAACTAACCTTATGGAAGTATAGCAATTTTCAGTATCTTTCCCAAATCAGTTCAATGGCTTATGAGTGTTCAAACATAATATTGAACAAAAACACATTGAAAGTTCTAATAGTTTGACCTTTAGATGTGGTTGGTTAATTATATATCCATACTTATCTCCCATCCAGTTAACCTTTGGCAAGTACAGGCACTTCTGTGCTCAAGAATGGCCATCCCTTCCCATTCTTTCTCCACATAGGTACAGCTTTGGTTTACTTACTTCAAATTGGGGCTTATTATTTTCCTCTAGGAGATACAAGGTTTATTTGGTCTACTGGAAGTTCTTGCTTCTTTGACTTTGTCTATCTGTTTCATTTTGCTCAGGACCAGTTTCACCTATGTATTTATTTCATTTACTTAAGAGAATTGGCAGGCCCCCCAGGCAATTCTGAGAAGATGAATTATCTTCCTGTTTGCTTTCTGTTACTCAGATATGTGTCTTCCCTGGCAGGTCAGAGTCCAGTAGTAAACTTCAGCTGTGTTACATTATTTAACAACAAAAAAAAAATGATGCTATAGCTGAGGATGCTAATGTAGTTTCTAAATTTGAGGAGCTGGAGTAAGACTGAGCAAATTTATAGGAGAGTTCACACCATATGATATCAAAATCAAAAAGACAAAATAATATGTACTCTTAAAATTCAGGATAGTCATGATTTTCAAAAATAGAGTGGGTTCCTCTAGCATTTTGGAAGTGCTGTGTTTTGATGTGGGTGCTTGGGATATGGATCCACTTGTAGATGTGCCTTCTAATGACATGAAGAAGAGGTGGTGGAGAGGAGACAGGAAGGGGTGAGCATAACGAAGTGAAAATGCCTTGACTCCTTTGTGGATTAACTTTACCTGGCTGCCTTGATCTTTTAGATAATGTCTACATGGAGGAAGAAAACACATTGTGGAAAAAGGAAATTTGCTTAAGGAACTGATTAACCGGAAGTCTCATTTTAATCTCAGAAAGATAGTCTTCCTTGAGACCCCAATAAGCAGATAGATAGACAGACGTAAGTAGATGTAGATGTAGACACAGATAGAGACGTTTTTCAGAAAGAACTTAACATTGGCGAATTTTACCCTGCCCCTTTCCTGTCATCCCTCTGTGATCTAATTGCAGATATATTTAGGGAGAGAATGTGTGACAGGCCTCAGTATAAGTCTTAGTATCAGCTTCAAGTCTGCTATGATTTTTGAGCTGCAGATACCCTCTCCTCCCACCAAAAACTATGGGGCTTCATCCGTCTTTACAAACTGGTGCCACTGTGTACCTTTAGGGATTTCAGCAAAGAGCATGGCCAGGTCTCAGATGAATGATTTTCTTCTCTAGGTCTAGGTTCTGGGCTAACATGCACAGGAAGGGGATTGTTTTCCCAGCCTGAGGTACAGTGGAAAGATAGAAGGGGAGCGAAGATACTGTCTCTCTTTGAGGATGAGACACAAGACAATGATGGGTTGTTGCAGATAGAAGCTGGAACAGCTGTGAGAGACAACTCAAAGGGAAGTGTCCTGCTCCATGAAGAACTCTTTCATTGGAAAAGAACAGGTGGAAACCATTTCTATCCTAGGTCAGTGGTGTTGATCATTTGGGGGGATCAGGACAAAAATAAGAAGATACTTGGGACCCGGGATAGAATAGGCTTGCTTGGTTCATGTTTTTAATATTTGGGGGACCTTGCAACCGAGCCCTTGTTCCCTATGACTTCTCCTTGGAAGGTAGCATCTGCTGTGACTTTCCTCATACTTGTGATTTGCATGTGTGCTATTGTGTTTTTGGCCTGGAAAGAAAAACAGGAAAAGAAGAGAGTATGGACAGCCAAGGAAGAAAAGAAAGTGAGAGTGAAGCCAAAGGTGAATCTACAAATTCGCTATGGTGGAGTTTGTGAATTTAGCATGGCTGTATGTATGGGTGGCATCTGTCAGAACCCAGAGATATGTATAAGACTGAGTTAGAACCCCAAGATCTCCAACGAGATGTGTGAGCCCAGGGCCCCGTGAGAAAAATGTTATAATAGAATCCAATGGAGAAAGAATGGTATAAACATGAAGTTGGGAACAGACAATCATAATAATTCTCAATTAAGGTAAATTTCTTGATCTAGTTGTATGAAGTGGCATTCAGTATCTGGACTTGTAATATAAACTGGAAAATAGTTTTGGTCATTTCTTTTTTAAAAAATCCATTTAATTACTTTCTTTCCTTTTTAGAATTACTCATGAAAGAACTTGGTAAGTTATTCCTTTTCTTCACAATTATAGAAGAATTAGAGTCCTTACTCCATGCTATTATTTGTCATCTTGTAGGCTGTTATTCCTGTGCAGAGAGAAGGAAGGAATTGTATCAACAAGGTGAGTTGCTGATGGTAGGGTTGGGCCAAACATCTCCTCTGCCCCTCTGTTATGATTGCCAATTATTCAACTTGTTGGTGAGGGAAAGATCCCCGCCCTGAATAGAGTAAGATGGTCAAACACATGACACCCAACACTGGACAGATGACATGGACGTCAGTTTATTAGTCACGTAAACTCATAGTCTAGGGGACGAGGGCACTGCACACCCGGGTTGCCCTTGGGAGTAGAGTAAACCAGTAAGGGCTACGGGAGGTGAGCTTTGTCGTAACAAGAGGATGAGGTGGGGGCCCTGTTTTCTGTGAAAGTATGTGACTGGCTTGTACAAATAATGTTGCAGGTTAACAGGGAGAGTAAGCCTCAGATGAGAACAAAGTGGGGTTCAGCGGGCTTGATCAATAGAGGAATTAGCTGGTGGGGAATTTCCCTGCTTGGTTGGGGAATTTGGGTGAGAACAGGGAACTCACAGTTACGTGTTTGGGTAAAGCTCAAAAATGTCAAGGCAGCACATAAAAGTTTAAGCTTCACAACAACAAATCCCTGTAATTCAAGCCTGTCCTTCTTCAAAAAGGACCAGACCCTTAGACTGGTGAAATGAGCCAAATGAACATTACCCTAGGAATATAGAATAGGAGAGGTAAAAGGTGACAAATGTGTCAGAACTGTCATTAAAACATGTTGACTAAAGAAATATAGCACTATCAGAAATCTGTAGATTACGTTTAAAAAGTTACAGTATTTTATATTGTGAAGTGAAGGTCTTATGAATGAGAGAATCTAGTTTTTTCTGTTTTATTTCAGACTGGAGAAAAGCAAAGTTATATGCTGGTGAGTAACTCTAGTGTTGTCTTATGGCTTCGGTTGCTCCAGAATTTCGTGAGGCATTTTCAGGTCATTTTCTGGAGAGGTGCCATCTTCTGGAGATTTTATTTTGAAGGTAGAAGTCCAGAAAGATACAGGGAGCAGAGTGAGAGGGGAGAATATTTCACTAATTAATGAGACATGTTCTTGGCATATTTTTCCACGTGATTTTTTTGTTCTTGTTTTTGTTTTCTAGACTGGATAAAGGAACAGTTTAAAGCAGGTGAGCAACCTTACTATTTTGCCCCACATAATCTCTTCCACTCATATACAAATGAGAAACTCTTGCATTTGTTTATGCAAGAGTCCAGCCCAGGACCGAGAAGAGCTTTTTTCTCTCATTGGAGCAGAAATTGGGCCCTGACCATTTTATAGTCTTGCCAGAATTGTGGGTTATTAATTTTTAGTGCACATTTCTTTACACTGAAAAATATTTTCTAATTAATCTAATCCTCCAAAAAATGAATATATTATAATTCCTATATACAAGTTCTAATGAGAAACACTTTAATCATTGAGGATGCTTGGCTTGATGGTAAACAAAAATTATTACTATTAGTACTATTGCTATGATTACTACTGGTACTAGGATTACTATTACTATTGGAAGCTAAAATTTACCAAGTGGACAAGACATAATCTTAAGTTTACATACTATCTCATTCATTTTCCACAACATCCCCAGGCTGAGTATCATAATTACGTACATCATCATGACAATTGAGTGTGCCTAAAAGAATCAAAGTAACTTCACCAAGATCACAGCTACTGAGGACAGAGTGATTATCAAGATTCATATCTTTCTGATGACGGTTACCCAATAATTCAGGACTATAGGATTTCCAATGGTTAGAAATACCATAAGGGTATCTGAGGGTGTATGAGAAGTGAATGACTTAGCTATTCCAGAAGCCCACAGAAAATAATACCAAAGAGGTTCAAATCACAGTAGGCCCACCATGAATGATGAAATGACAGGATTTAGTTATTAAGAACAAGCAGTAAAGTACCAGGCATTTGGACGAGAACAGAGAGACCTTATCTTAAAATAAATGACCCTGGGGATTTCCAGATGCAACCACCCTTCTGTCTAGATAGTCTCAGCCTATCTGAAAAAGATGATTACCTACGGTCCTGTCAACCCTCTGCTTCTGCAATGTATACGCCATGTGTTTCCTAGGATAGAATATAAATTGTGTCACTCACTCTTCTATTTTTCTACCTCTTGTTTTCTTCCATTTTTCTTTTCTAGTATTTGCATTTTTCCTAAGGCCACTCGGTCTCAATTGTGGACTGACCTCTTCCCCCACCCCATACCTGCAGTGGCTGCTTTTCTGGATTCTGACACAGCTCATTCCAACCTCACCATATCTGAGGACAGAAGACACATTCCTTCTTTATCACGCCAAGGGCCAGGAGCATCTGAAACTACCTTCAGTGTTCTGGGCCAGAATTGCTTTACCACAGGGACACGTTACTGGAAGGTAGAAGTAAATACAGGGACAGATGTTGGACAGGGAACAGGATGGGCTCTGGGTGTTTGCTCAAGTACAGTGAAGAGACATGGATGGTTTGTAGAAAGTCCAGAGCAGAATTTCTGGTGGTGGCGTGTAAGGAAGGAGAAGTCATGGCTCTCACTGCCCAGTCAGAATCTCTGGCAGCACCCCCACAGGATAGGAGTTTTCCGGGACTGGGAGGCCAGGGATGTGTCCTTTTACAACATGGTGGATGAAAAGAAACATACTTTCCTGTAGCTTCTCAAATTGGGGATTAATTTTCTTTCTCAGTTCCAATTCCACTTAGAAAATGTAAGGAGAAGGGCTGGTGGCTTAAGGATGAAGCCAGAGTAAGATTAAAACATGGTCCTTGATGATCATGTGAGTCCCTTCAAGCAGTTGGTGAAAGGCGAAAAGCTCTGGAACTCAGAACATCATCTGTGTTTCCAGAATCCAAAGTTGTTGTTTTCCTTGGAGATGTTGAAGAAGCCCTCAGGAAAGACGCAGGAAAGATGTCCAGAGAATCTACATTAGGGAACCAAAGAATGAAGAGAGGTTGCAGAATCCCAAAGAAGAAAGTCTTGGGGAAGCTGTAGATAGGGCACTTCATGTTATAGAAGAAGAGGTGTTCAGAGGCGTAGACAGGGAGATTCTGATGTGTGCAGAGGGGTCGCCTTAAGGGAGAAGAAGTTTGGAGCACAGGTGATGGGCCAGTACTCACTTCCATAGAAGCTCATTGCGTAAAACCCAATCTCTGGTGACACAAAGATGACTTCTGTCCTCATAACACTGTTCTTGGCAACACCCAGGACTCATGCTGCCCTGTGCTCAACTTCCGCCTCTCAGCACGACCTCCCTGATGTGAGCCCCTCCTGGCCCAGCTGGTAGAGTAGGAAGACAAATCTCTGGGGGGTGTCCAGTTGCCTGAGTGTCCAGGGGTCACATCCTTGCTTTCTTGGAAAGAATCGGTTTTAGGTGAGCTGTATTGGGATCCTGTGTCACATTCACTGCAAAGAAAGAAAATCAATTCTGATAATTCATCAGTATGGAAAAGAATTAATTCATGCTATTAATATCCAAACAGGCAAGCAAAAGTTTTCACTGACATAAAAAATTTAAAGGCAAAGAACTTTACAGAGTATACAAAACGGCCTTTCTATCAGCATGTGGGAAGTGACCTCCACTTGCTGAGCGGGAATCACCAGTTACTAGGTCACCACATTTTTAAAGATCTTAGTGAAATATTTGTGCCAAAAACATCTAAGTGAATTCTGTCATCTCTCGGCCACAAAAGAAAGGACAGCTCGGCCACCGGCTTTTTTCTTCCTCTCCCTTGACTAGATCACTTGGAGATGGGCAGGAGGGAATCAAGCTATTGTCTTTCTATCGTTTTGCCCCTATTACCACTGTAAACTGGGATCTCACTGAGCCTGGATTACATGAATATAAGCCACGGGTTCTCATGTTTCCTGAATGACTGAATACTCACTGAAAGTCCCCAGGGGTGACTGCTGAAAAGGGAGGCTCAGGAAAGTGGCAGTGCAGTTCCCACCACAGGGTGTGCTCTCGGGGTTTCCATTTGCCTGACTTACCGTTTTTTATAGTTCTTCCTCCTGATCAGGCCTACTAGTGCAGCGAGAAGCAATCCCAAACTGAGCAGAATCGTCCATAAAGAAGTCATCTTGGATTCTAAAATGGAAACCCCAGAATCCCATTAAATTTTGAAACCTGACAAAATAAAGACAGTCCATTTCACCGGAGCAGCTCCTGGGCTGGGGAGGAGGGAGCCCCGGGCCTTCCAGGGAGGGATCTGGTCTGCTTCTCCCTGCTCTCCAGAAGCCGAGAGAGACCCAAGTTCATGACGTCTCACTTCAGTGTTTGCTCCTCTCAGAAATGCACACACACGCACACACTTTTCCCCTTCTTTCTTCAAATTATATCGTAGAATCACTGGAATAAGTGAAACAGCAAAAGAAAAAATTCTCCAGGCCACCACCATGAAGATGGTGTTGAGGAAAATTAGGTTCTAATCCAGAAGAAAATCCACTATAAAGGGGGAAAAACAAAGTGCTGTGATAGTTTTCCCATCAGAAGAGGAGAGCTTAGAGCTGTAGTGAAGACACAGGCAATTTAGTGCACACCCAGCAAAAGCATAACTTGCGGTCATAGCTGGGGAGATGAGGGAGAAACTCTCAGGAGATCTCCGGGTGCCCCGGACCCAGCTTTGCAAGGGAAAACAGGATACTTCATCAGAGAGAAGAAAATTAAAATGTTAAAACAAAGACAGCAGTAAAATGAGGAAGTCTAGCTTGGTCTTGATATTTATTTCCCAAACCTGAGAGGAATATATAGGATCACCAACCTGAGAGAGAAAAAGTGGCTATTTTCTCTTCCCCCAAAAGGGGGCTGCTGAAGGAACAAGTCACGTTTACAGCAGAGATGTTTGTGACCAGAAATGTCTCCACGTGGAACAGCCCGTGGCTGTCTTGAGTCACGGTCTCAGAAAACGCTGGTATTGGCTTCCCGTCCGTGTCCCTCCACTGCACGTGGGGCTGTGGGAACCACCCGTGGGAAGAGCACATCAGCCGTGTGCCTCCGTCCTGCAGCGGCTTTGTGGTGATCAGCGGGGAAGAGCCCAGACCTGGGGACAGAGATCGAGGAGCCAAAGTCTCTTCAGGTGGTTGTGTGGGCTGTGACTTCACTGAGAGGGATGGGAGCACAAAGGGCTTGGGGAAGAGAACAGAGCGCAGGGGGAGTCGCACTCCACTTAGGGAGGAGATTGGCGGGGGGCCTCTTCTTGTTTTGTTTGTTTTTATTTTTATTTTTTGTATTCCTAAATCACTGTGAGACAGATTAAGAGATAAGACATAGTTTCAAATCCAGTATCATTCTTCTGGCCCTGAGACAGAAGGCCAGGACTTAGATCATATGAACAGGAGTTTAAAAACGTGAGGCAGAGTCAGGCACAGTGGCTTAGGCCTATCATCCAGCACTGGGGAAGGCTGAGGAGGGAGAATTCCTTGAGTTTAGGAGTTGGAGACTTGTCTGAGTGAGAGTGAGACCCCACCTCATAAAAAAGAAATCAAAAATCCGGCCGGGCACCACCATAAACACCTGTAATCCCAGCAGTTTCTGGAGGCTGAGGCAGCAGGATGCCCACAGCCTGAGTCTGAGGTTACAGTGATCTATGATGCCATTGCCCTCTGCTCAGGGCATAGGATGGGACTCTGTCTAAAAAAAAAAAAGCCAGGAAATAAAAAGAAGAAATTAAAATAAATAAAACAAAAATTAAAAAAAGTTAGAATATTCTCAAAGATCAGAATCTTACAAATGTCTACATCCAATAGCAGAAAATGATGAGGCCCATTTGACTTCTCAACATGCCCTCCTGCATATATTTCCTAAGTACACTTATTAATGTAGATTCAAAATCCACTGGAGAAAAATGTAGGATATTGAAAATTAGGACCTATGCCTTTAGTGGCCTTTGCTAAGCTTGGATAATAAACACTCTCAAATGTAGACAGTAAGCAATCATGATGCAGGGAGTGATTTACCTCTTCTCTTCCATCCCTGCCAACACTGTCGGTTTGTATGATTTTTGTTTATGCAGTGGATCCAGTTTAGTCTTTAAATTATTACATTTCCTAGTAACCACACATTTTCCAGAATTTTAATAATATATTGTGAATTATGAGTCTTGTGTAAATTTATGGAGTAAAATTCTTAGATTTCCCTAAATATATGGTCACATTTTGAAGATACAGGAAAGGATGCATGTTTTATTACCCAAGGAATTAAAATTTTCCTATGATACTTCCTGCACACTAGAGGGTTCTATATAAATTTGATGAAAAATGGACATTAAGAAAATGTCAGATGCAGAGAAATTTTCTAGGTTAAAGTGGTAGGAACAGATGTTGAGTCCAAAGCATCTCTCTGGAATCCTTACCTACCACCTTCAGATCCACACTGGCCTCCCGGTAGACACCATCTTTTTCAAAAAGGCACCAGTACTGCCCGTCATCTGAAGGTCTGGTGCTGAGGATCTGCAGGCTCAGTCTGCCCTCCTGGATGGCGTCACTCACCAGCGCCGTCCTTCCTCTGTACTCCGCCATCTGCTCTCCAGCCACAGGGTCCCCATCCACATGCACAGCAGGGTAACGGTGGGACCGGACCCACATCACCTTCATGCTCTCTGCATTAGCCTCAGGGGACAGGTGACAGGTCAACTGTGTGTCTTCTCCCACTCTGACAAGGATGGGCTGAGAAGGCCCAATTGCTTTTAGGAAAGCTGTTAAATACAGGAGACAAAGCACAACGGAAGTATCAAAATGGAGCAAATTATCTCCTTAGCAAGAAATTTTCTAGTGGGGTTTAGAACCCACAGCACCCCAGGGGAGCTGTGAGGGCTGGGGTCATCCCTGGGGGATGTTGGGTTTCCTGGGCTCGGGATAGATGATATCTTTGTTCAAGGAAGAACCATCCTCTGACGTGTGTCAGTCGAAAAAAAAATCAGTAATTGAACCCCCAATAGCCCCAAGTTTTATTCAATTTATAGACAGATAATAAAATAATTTTAAAAGTAAATTCTCTCAGTAAAATCTCCCAGAATAAAAGAAAGAATTTACAAATTTGGCCTGTGGATGTCTTTGTGCACAATCTTTATATAATGACCTGCAACCTAACTTAGTACGTCAGATGACTGAATGCCTAACTAGGGGTGCTTTATAGTAAATATCTGAGTTGCATCCCCACTTGACCTAATTGCAGGTGGCCAACTCTTCAAACTATGTCCAAACAGGCAAACACCCCACTGTAGACAATAGACCTGTCTTTGTACCTCACTTCCATTTTCTGTCCCCAAATGCTATCTGGCCAAGTTGCTGCCTAGAGTTCTCTGAATCTGTTCTGGTTGGAGGGCTGCGTGCCTGATTCTAGAATCATTCTTTGCTCAATTAAACGCTGCAAAATTTAACGTGTAAAGTTTTTTTTAACACTTCCACCATGTATTATCTTGAACTAATTTTTATTCTGTCTGCACCTCAGTTCCTCAACCTATAAATTTGGTGTATTACTCCCCACATCATTAGGTTATTGTGGAGTTAAGCAAAATAGTCTGTACACGGAATGTAGATGACCACACGGTGGGAGCAGACGGTGCTGGAGCTAACCCCACCCTCTGCCTCGATGACCGGGACGGGCTGACAGGAGTCCCAGGTGAATTTTTGACAATGAAATGTAAGGAAACCTCCCTCTGCATCGTATTTATAACACCTCCTAAGTGTGGTCCAGCCACTGTACCTTACTTCTACAAGGTTCCGCAGATGTGCGACTATAGACACAGACTGAGCTAAATGTCCTCAGATAACTCTGAGAAACATTTCAAGAATCGAGGAGGCAAAATACAAACATGAAACAATGCCGAATGTACAAAAGGTGTCTCTTTTTCCCACTGTGGAGTGGGAAAGATTTTCTCTGAGGGATTTCCTGGTTCTCAGCTATATTACAATTTCCATTCTCATCAGACCCTGGCCGTGCCAATTTTGTCCTATTCTAAATCGAGAGTCATCTTCTTTGATAAAATAGTAAGTATGGTTTCACATGTGTTGTGATCATTTATAATAGAAAGACAGGCATGAAATTATAGGTTGTCTGCATGGGATCAATGGCCAAAGGCGTAATGTATCTATCATGTCACTGGTCAAAGACGCTAGGGACCTTCCTAGAGAGGAAAGTCACCATCAACACAATTCTCATTTTCAGATCACTTCCTTCTATTCCAGCTAATATTTGACTCCCACTTTCTTCCAGCATTTTGTTTGTGTTGTCCTGCAATTTTACCTAAAACAATATTATCTCCTTTACATCTATTAAAGTATGAAGCTAAGTATAAAAATCAGAAAAAAAATGAACTAGGGATTAGTTTGCTGCTATTTCTCCAGCTATATGTCTACAGGAATTATTTAATAAAACAGATGTTTCTTCATCTCTGTTGCCTGTAGGAGGATTTTCTTCCCTGTCCATGACCCGTGGTGTGTATCACATCTGAAATTGCCTTGCCCTGCTAGACATAGGTAATTAAGAGCTAAAATTAACTTTAATGGAGACTAAAGAGAGCAAAATATAAGTATGGAGATTCAATTAATTAGACACATTACTGTTAGAAAAAATTCCTGGTTTCCCAGAATCTAAGAAAATATAAAGTTTAAGATACTCGATAAATCACGCAACCTCATTTGTTAATAGCTGATGTTCTACAAGAATCTGAGTTCCTGACAGCAGCTTCGCATAATCCCCCTTTGTGTATAGTTGTGTTCACAGCCTTCCACGTGATTTGTGCTCACATTTATCATTTTGTTTTGGTTTTGAGTATTGTATGTATATTCCTGAAATGCTTTCTGCATATCCACTGAAAAATTAAATTCCTTCTGGAGTGTGACGTACACGGAATCCTACAATAATTCCTTGAAACCTGATAATCTTGTCATCACTCCATACAAGCCTCTTTCAATTAGCATATTCAATTAGTGCGCTATCTCATTTCTCAAATATGCTGAACTATATTCTGCCTAGTCTCTGAGAATTGCGTACTAAGAGATTAAATCCAACCTGTTCATTTATAAGGTGAGAAAAATTGAGACTAAATGATTAAGAAACTTACACTGTAAAGTCAGATACAAGGCAAATATCACAATTTCTTTGTGGTTGTCTGCAACCACATATGTCTCAAAGACTACTTCCTAACTATAAAATGATGATAAATCTACTAATCTTTGTAACTATTATAAGAAAAAAAATAAAAGAATTCCTGCAAAGTACTTAGCATAGAGAGTGGCATATAATTAATATTCCAAGAAAACTAGTCATTGTTTTTATAAAATGAATAAAATGATTTGCCACAGAGCAGAGCAGAGATTCCTGTCTCAGGACTTCCATAGAGAGCTGGGTGTCCCGGTGGCTCTTTGTGGTGAGTCCCTTCCTCTGGGCCTCTGACTTGTGAGATAAGACGGGGTAGCTGAAGAGTTCCCGGGCCCCTCAAACACCATAGCTCCCTGGCAAAGCTCCTGGGCCACATCCCTCCTGCCCTCCGCTGACAGGAGCAAAGGGAAGCTTCACCTTTCCTCCTGGTTTTACTGTGGCCCCAGAAGGTAGCAGAACTCAGGAACAACACAACATGGGATTGTACTCTCTGTGCTGGGTCTCCAATGGGTGTATCAAGTTAGCTAAGAAAGCTCAGAGGAGTGACTCTTCACCGAAAATCTCCTTAAAGGACAGAAATGTGTGGCAGCCTGCCCCAAACTCTGGTTTGACCTCCTGCTGTAACTAGCAAGCTCTGCCAGTTAAGGTTTCTGTCACATCAGACACATTGGCTGCCTCAGGCAGAAGGCTCAGGGTTGTCTCTCCTCACATTGTGGGTTTACCTTTGACCTTCTGGAAACCCTGACCTTTATCTTTATAATTCAATGGCAGGGGGTCCAAGGTGCCACAGAAGACTCTGGCAGAGTCTTGGAGCATATTTGTCATCTAATTTTCCTCAAAAGACTTGTACACAGGCTGAAAGGAGGGCTTAAGTATGCCTAAAGCACACACAGACGTCTGGTAAAAGGTGACGTGAAGTAGAGCAGGGTATGGATGGAAAGAGGAAATGAGGATCATATGCAATTGGGCAGGGAACAGACTGCGCTGTACTTGTCCTGGGCTGGGCCATAAAGAAGAGAGAGATGGTAAGAAACTAAAAGAGAAACCAAAAAAAAGGCTGGAATATCAACTGGTTATTTTTTAAGCCAACTTATCTTAGGTACAGTAAAGTAGTATCTGGAGTCCAACTGCATAGTTAAAAAGAAAAGGAAAAGGAAAATTATTGTCCCAGTCACTCAGTCAGAGGGTCCCAGGCTGCACCCAAGAAGCTACAGCTCCCTCCCACAGCAACAAGGTTGGGAGCCTACTGGAGGGAGCCGCTGGGACAGACCCCACAGCGGGGCCAGAGGGTGGAGGTGGTGGGTGAGCCCTCCAGTTGCCATGATGACACCACCTTCGCTTACACTCAAAATACTTTCAATGGGCCTCTAGAGCCTGGCCAACCATTCCTAGCTGTTCCCCTCACACACTAAGGCAGCACCATTTCCTCTAGCTACACAGAGCAGAAATGATGTCTCTGCCCCTTATGGGGTCCATTTGAGACTCAGGGGAATACTGTGAACCACCAAAGAGGCAGATTACACAGTGGAATGGTCCCGTAAGGAGGCTGCACATTGCCAGTCCCTGCCAGTCCCCTCTGCTACTAGCTGAACATAAGATCTGGTCTTTCGGTGACTCGCAGGCTGACAGCAGAGGATTCCTGCGCAGGTGCATGCCAGATGGCCTACTTACCCAGCTCGGTCTGGAGTTTCTCTGGAAAAAGGAGAATCACACATTAAGGAATTTGATCTAAAGGAATGGAGAGAAACTATTTCAAAAAAATAAAAGCAATTTCTACATTATATAGGAAAGCTCAATTCATAGAAAAAATATGCAATGCAGAAAAATATTCATTCTTTCTCATGGATCACCCAGTGGTTTTTTCTTTTCTCTGCACAATAAAAAAAAGTTCTTCCTTCTAGCTCCCCACAATACCATTTGTTTTTCTGATATTTACATAAATATTTAAATTTAAGTTGTAAACATAATGTAGGTTCTTTTTATAGGTACATGGAAAGTATAAAATCATATGGACATAGACAATTATCACCTATAATTACAAACAAACAGACTGTATACATGATATAGAGACTTATTATATCTATCTACATGAAATATGTAATCAGCTTCTTTCAATATTAAAATATAGCATTTACTTTGTTTTTATCTATCCATTTATGCAAATAACTATACACTTTCATCCCAAAAGTTTTAGTGCAGTTACAAGTTATTCAAAGCCCGTAATTTTTATATGATTGAAAATGTGTATTTATAGATAAGATAGAAACATAACACTCTACTGTTGTACTGGGTCTTTCAGTTGTTTTTTTATTTATAAATGAGGCTACAATTAATATTCTATTCTGTAAATCATTGTCTCCATCTCTAATTATAATATAATAGATTTCTAGAAGTAATCAGCACAATATAGCATGGGAAATAATTTCAGGTGAAGGAGAATAGTTTCATTTTCTTTACAATGTGATGCATACTCAGGAATAAAAAGAATCAGTGCAAAAGAAGAAAAGCTAGAACTCAAAAATAACTGAAGTTATTAACAGCTGTTCAATAAAAATGTAGTGCACATATTCCCAGTCATAAATGTTTCATAGCTTTTAACGCATATTACTAAATGTTAGATATTTTCCTTGATAAAACATGAGGTGCTGTGGTGCAGTCCCCGGTGCCTCTCCTGCTGACCTGAGCATTAGGAGCTAAAGCAGAGGACCTACCTGGGATGTTGATGACTGACCTCTTCTCCTCAGTGAGGATGGGGTTGTGGATGACGCAGGACACTCTCTCTGCAGAGGCATTCCTGACCACGAGGGTGTCTTCCACGTAGAACAGGCCAGCTTCGTCCTGGACGTGATGCTCAGACACAGTCAGCAGCTCCTCTCCCCGGAGGTCTTCCCAGTAAACCTGGGGCTCCGGGAACCAGCCCTTCGCTATGCACACCAGCTGGACTCCACTCTCCACGGATCCCTCCATGTGGATGTTGGGGGCAGAGCCCAGAACTGCAGGGAGAAGCCACAGCACTGAGGCCTGGAGCCCACGGAGGAACAAATCATAGAGACCGGGATCCCAGTGACGTTGCACACGGGGAGAGCACAGGAGTTCAGGGGTCTGGGGAGCAGACAGGGAGACAGAGTCTTCTGCCCATTCAAATTGGAGTTCAGTTACATTATCAGCTCCTTGTTGGGATCTTTCACATTCAACCATCTGACTAGTATATGTCTTCAGATCCAGACAGGTGAATGTGAGAAGAGGGCTAGAGTGACATTTAGCTGTCTCTCTAGTATTGCAAAGGTGCGGTGTGATTTAGTGATGAATTTCTCTATGCTTCAAACGCTGCCTTTTCCATCTTAATATTGTCTGTATCAGGCACCTTGTCTGACATTTGAGATGATATCTGGTTTCCAATTTAAACAGAATTCTTAACATAAAGTCAGAAATCACTCTCCTGGGCTCTATTCTTCCCAAGTCTTTTGCTAGTGGTTGTGATCTTGGGATGCAAGTGAATAAACTGGAGCACGTAAAATAGGAAGTTCCATGAGAAGTTCTTTGTATCCAAATATTAGTCAATGGGGGTAAAGTTTTTTGAGAACTCCTAGTTTATAACAATTTATATAATCATGAAATTCTTTCTCTATTCACCACAAAACTTCCAAACCCAAAGTGGACCATATTTTCCTCAGATGGAAATTCTGACTTTATCACTTGCCAGACAAGACACCCATTCCACTCACTTGAAGCCTTAGAAAATTTGTGATTTATTTGTAAATGTCCATGATCATAAAATGCTTTAGTATCTGCCCTCCTGACTCCCACATGTCAGAGAAATATGGATTCCTTAATCCATTTTGAATCTAATATAATATAATACAATACCTAACAATATAATAATATAATAACTAACAATGACCTTGATGGATGTTAAGAAAAAACTGGTAGGAAGCTACCTCATGGCGGAGTAGAGAGGACAGCAGAATCAGCCAGAGATGTTAACATGTCTCCAGAGGACTATTTCCCTGGCAAGGTAACTCTTTGCCTGGTTTTCTCTTTAGAACATGGAGTCATTCCTCTCGAGGAAACACATAATAGTTTACTTTTCAAATACCTATTTTTCCATAAAACAGATCTATTCATGGGTTATCCCCTTCCTCCCCTCTCCTCCTGCTTGGCTGACACAATAGCACTCTGCAGACCCTTTGCACAGTGTGTTTGTCCAAAAGTACCTGTGAGTCCCCAACTCATTGAACCTAGAGAGCTTGTGACACTCTCCATAAAAGCACATTGTTCTTAACCTCTTGGTCTCATCGCCAGTTTCGTAACTGGGGGGATTTCAGAGAGACAAGGTTTTTACAGCTCGGTTACTGCATAGATGAGGTTGGGCAGAAAACAGCTATTTCCCTGAGATGTAGGTACAGCAGGGAGCGGGGCTTGCTCACTCAGCAGTCAACACACTCTTGCACATTAGCCTTGGGTGGCACAAACTTCTGCCTCAGTAAAATTGCTAAAGCTTGCATGCCATGGATTTCAGATGATCTTCAGGAATAGTCAAAACAAACACCACACATACTCTGTAATAATTTGGACCTAATTGATGGGCACACAGGGGCACAGAGAGAAAAGTCACTGGACATTAAGAAAAGGGGACGGGGTAGAAGAGGATGCGTAAAAACCCACCAGCGGGTACAATGAACACAATTCAGGTGATGGGCACACTGGTAGCTCTGACTTAAGAATTATAAAAGCTATCCATGCAACAATGACATTTGTATCCCCTTAATATTTTGCAATAAAAAAGAATAGTCAAAATGACGTAAGTTAAACTTAGAAAAATACTTTTTTTTTTTTTCTTTTTTATTAAATCATATCTGTGTACAATAATTCAGTCATGGGGTACAGTGTACGGGCTTCAGATACAATCAGAGATATTTTCATCAACCTGATTGTGATAGCATTCAAGAGACTTTTACTTTTATCAGTGAGGTT